>BPVZ01000027.1:1565678-1581520 GCA_020521535.1 Rubroshorea leprosula | reverse complement strand
AGAAAGACGCAGCTGGTTATGCCGTTTGCCATGGAAGAGGCAGAAAAGCACTGCTGCTTATCGCACGAGTTTTACAGAGCAGCAACTAAGAACCCAAATAAGATCGCCGTCATACATGCGTCCTCGTCGCCAGTCGGTGAGGCCCAGATTGACAGCGTGTCAATCGCCTCCGGGAATCCTCCGGTTTACCCAGGGGACTGCCGTTTCACTTTCAATGACGTCATGGCGTCCGTCGGTTGCCTTACTTCTCGCCTCCGCTCCATTCTTAATGGCGCCAATGACCCCAGCTTGGTCAACCCACAATCCTTAGGAAGTAATTCTACGAGTGGGCGGGATGTTTCCTTGTCTTCTTCGCCGCCAAGAGGAGCTCTGAGGACTGATCTTGGGAATGTATATTGTCCAAAAATAGTTGGGATATATATTCCACCTTCAGTGGAATACATAATTTCTGTTCTTTCCGTTTTAAGGTGCGGGGAGGCTTTCTTGCCTCTGGATCCCTCCTGGCCTAGAGATAGGATATTGTCTATTGTATCATCTTCAAATGCTGCTCTTGTTATAGCTTGTGGGTCTTCCTTTGGGAAAAGGGGTTGTGAGCCAATTGATAAATCGCATTGGCTTTTAGAGTGCTGCACCTGCCCTGTATTGCGCTTTTCCATGGAGGAAACCGTTGAGCAGCATGAAAGACCAGTGGGTTTTCTTTTTCCTTGTGAGGAAGAAAGACAGAGATTGTTCTGTTATCTGCTGTACACTTCAGGATCTACTGGAATGCCTAAAGGTGTTTGTGGCACCGAACAAGGTTAGGTTTTTTTGGAGCTTGCATGTTACCAATTAACATTCTTGAGATGCCGTGTATTGTTTCTGACTTTCTGTTTTGCATAAAATGAAGCTTGACTGTGTTATTCTGAGATATTATTGACTCTGTGATTCTCTTAAAAAGAAAGCTGCTTCATTTTAATTTTAGTATGTTCTTTCCTTGGCCAAACTAAATTGGGTATAAATGATAGCCTTGCGGGTTCTTACAGTTCAATAGAAATGAGGATAAAATAAACCATTTTTGTATAACTTAGGATATTTTGGAATCTGTGTTATGTTAGTTTGGCAAATTAAAAATAGAGTAGGAGGCAAACACTACTTTGATGGAAGATATTCACCATATATCGTCCTGAAATTCTTTTAGATCTCTCTTTGCTAACACGCTGACGTAGAGTGAAACATGTCATATTTTAATTATCTGCTTACTGCAGAAGCATATTTTTGGAATTATTTTCTTGTGAATTATACCCCTCCCTAGTTTTCTGTTCCATTAAGTTCTGTATTTTTAGATCTTTTACAGTAAAACATAACTGGAAAATGACCTACCCAAACTCCCTTATCCAAAACATCACTTCTTTGATTCTGCAATTTTGATTTCCTGTGCATATGAGGTACAATTTTGTGACACGTTTCCTTAACTGTTTTAAGGTCTTTTAAACCGCTTTTTATGGATGCAAGAATTGTATCCCCTGCATGGAGTGGAACTTCTATTGTTCAAGACATCAATAAGCTTTATTGATCACCTGCAAGAATTTCTTACTGGTATTCTTACAGCTTGTACACTGGTCATACCTCCTTTTACCAAGATAAAAGCAAACATGTTTTCAGTCATTGATTTTCTGAAGGTACAGTTTTCCATTGAAGTTTGTAAAAAATTACTTTCTCATTGCGAAACATCATCTTACTCAGAAGCTGAAATTTTTTTTTTCTCCTTTTTTCAATGTGAGAAATACATGTTTTTCCCCATCTGTATTTTTTTAGTCCATCTTGCCTTCTGTTTTTTTACTTATGTTCTGCAAAGATTTTTGAATTGTTATTGCAGGCTTACTCTATTAGTAGGTTTACAGCTGTTCCATCATTGATGAGGGCAATCCTCCCTGCTTTGCAAAATCAACAAGACATTTGGATTCAAAGTGCACTAAAATTGTTAGTCCTAAGTGGTGAAGTTCTACCTTTATCTTTGTGGAAGACTCTTTCCACTTTATTACCCAAGACCTCTATACTGAACTTGTACGGGAGTACAGAGGTTAGGCACTTACTTTTTCACCCTTTCAATATTTTCTTCTGTTTTGCATTAAATTAAGATGAGGAAGTTTAGAACCTCTATCATTGCTTGATTTTTACTTTAGAGTAGTTTCATTTTCTCTCTTTCTATGTTTGTTATTAATTTATGTCTTAAATGTTTGAGCTTTTTGAATCTTGAAATGGAGATAACTCTTTGTGCTTGTATAATAAGTAATAAAGAGGTTTCTGCCTTCCTTTACCTCTTTGACATTATCATGCTCCTTTCACATGAAACCAGATTGCTGATCTATGAGATGCCACTAAATCAATGGCTTAATAAAGATGCAACTAATATGTGCCTTGCAGTTTGTTCTATATTTGATGTATTTCCTGTTATCATACAATCTACTTATCCTGTGCTTAATTTTACTGGCTAATATTTGAAATTTTGAAAAAAAGGTATCTGGAGATTGTACATATTTTGACTGCAAGATGTTGCCATCAGTTTTGGAGACAGAAACCTTAACTAGTGTTCCAGTTGGTTTGCCTATTGCCAAATGTGATGTAGTACTTGGTGAAAGTGACACTCCTAACGAGGGAGAAATATGTGTTGGGGGTCTTTGTGTTTCTATTGGGTACTTTTCAGAAAACAAAATTATGCCCATGGATTATACAAAATTGCACCAGAGTACCATTTGTAACTGTTCTGTTGCAGATTGTGGAGGCCAGTTATATTTTAGGACTGGTGATTTTGCCAGACGGCTTCCAAGCGGAGACTTGGTCTTCTTGGGGAGAAAAGACCGTACCATAAAAATTAATGGGCAGCGTGTTGCTTTAGAAGAGATTGAAAATACATTAAGGAGGCACTGTAATGTAGCTAATGCTGCTGTAATTTGCCACAAGGATCATGGGGGTGTTACACTTATAGCATTTATAATGTTTAAGGAGAAGAAATCAAATGAACTAATGAAAACTTCTATTAGAAGTTGGATGACCAGCAAACTTCCTTTAGCTATGATTCCTAACCACTTCATCTTTGTGGAAAATTTGCCAATGTCTGCCAGTGGAAAAGTGGATTACAGATCGTTGGAAGGCTCAATCTTAACAACACAAGTGCAGGATGAGATTAGTGACAGTGGTACAGATGATTTCATGCAAGTTATCAAAAAGGTTTGCCCTGTTCTGTCTCAAAGATTTTATATGTGTTGCTATCTTCCCTTTTTAGTGGCACAATGACTCTTTTTCCTCAAGCTGCAAAACAACTCTGGAACTCTTAAGAAGTTTTGACTGAACATGTAAGATGACTAAACTACATGTATGTAATAAGAGACGTGTTTGCTGTATGGCCCTTGAACAAGTTATAGTCAGTGATAATGTGAACTTTTAGGATACATATTTAGGAAATATTTGAGATTGAGCCATTCAATTTTTTTTTTTTCTGTGGGTAAGCCACGTTCATTTTTCCTTTTTCCTCCTCTTTGGACTAGATGGATTGATGATTTTAAGTTCTTGATAATTTTTGTACCCTTATTAGCTGAATTATATCATTGAACAAGTGGAACAGAAGGATTAAGCATGTTTCTTGACTGATTTGTTCTAGATTCATATGATTGCATTTATCTTTAAATTTCCTGGCAGGCCTTTTGTGTTGGTTTGATGGTTGGCGATGTTTCTGATGATGATGATTTCTTTGTGATGGGTGGTAATTCAATTGCTGCAGCACATGTTTCCCATACTTTAGGGATTGATATGAGATTGCTCTATGCCTGTCCAACTCCATATAAGCTTCTAATTGCTCTTACAGAGAAAAAGAGAGCAAAGAATGCAGATGCCAGAAACGATTCTAAATTTAAATTTAATCCCAAATCAGACAATGGAAAGGCATTTTATTCTGTTGACCCTGCAACTCCTCATATTCTTGGCTTAGAATTACAGGGATCAATTTCAAGGACTCCTCATACAAACATCAAAGGTCAAGCTGGTTTGTCTAAACGCTTGAAGGTGGATTCAAATAAATTTGTTGCAATGGAGTGTGATTGTTCAAATGATGGCTCTCCATGGAATTCTGCAACAATGCCCATATCATGTTCATTTAGTCACTGTAATAAGATTATGCATGAAAGGTGTGAATTTAGTGATATCCATCAATTGGCACACTTGATAGAGGTTCCAAGAAATAGAAAGGGATCTTTGAAAGAACTGTGGAAAGTTCACATGGAGTCTTGTGTTGATGCATCACCAGTTGTTGTGTTCAAAGATTCAGATGCTTATTTATTTATTGGCTCTCACTCGCATAAGTTTCTCTGTGTTAATGCCAAAAGGTAATCTTCTTATCTTTGTTCATGAGGATCAAATTTTGTTTTTAATCATTGTTTTCAGAGCCCCTCTTTTGAAAATTAATCTACACACTAAGGGGACAGAGGAATCTGCAGCGAAGAATATAAGTAGTCTTAGATACTAAAATTAAAACAAGTTTGCAAAAGTATCCCAAAAATATGATTTATTCCTCCAAGGGTTCTTCCATGACTTTGGTCTTTGTTTTGATTGTTGTGGATTTCTTCATATGTTCCTCTCTTTCTTTTAAGAGTTCTTGTTGCCTGATAGAATAGCATATCAATAAATCCAGTTCTTGGTTTCTGCCAATTTAAAGATGGCTCCTGTAATAAGAATTTAATGGATAACATCCAGTACAGCTGGTTTTGTTTGTTAGAAAACAATTCTTCTAGCCAATGGAGGATTCATGGCCGGACATGTAAAGTTTGTATGGAAGACAAACTGACATGTAGTTGCTTATATGTAATTTGACTTGTGTGGTATTTTGTGTTATCGTTATCTCCAAGTTGAAATATGAGAGATGTAGATATATTTGGAGAATTTGGGGATTAAATCATTAGAGCTTCTATTTCTAAGTCAATGCTAATTTTAAATACAGCTTTTTTTGGTCCAAAAAGAGAAGTGAAGTTTTTTTTCGAATGTACTTTCCTTTTTAATATTTTAAGTTGTCAAAAAAATGTTTATTGTGATCATTAATTGAATCCTCTAAAAAGATGAGGAAGAAATTTTTAGTAGTTGGGTTTGTTGCTGTACTTAGTTCCTAAGTACATTGAATTTGCATGCTACATAAAATATTTGAGCATTTTGAATAGTCTGTATCTAATTGAACTGCTCTATTATAATTTAATTTCTTTAGTGGCTCTGTCCAGTGGGAAATCAGGCTGCAAGGACGAATTGAAGGTTCAGCAGCAGTTGTTGGTGACTTTTCTCAGGTTGTAGATCATTTTTTTCTGTGTCCTTTACCATTTGGATTTGGTTTGTCCCTGAGCATTATACATGTTTTATATAATATAAACAGGTTGTTGTTGGATGCTATGGAGGGAAAATATATTTTCTTGATTTTTCTAATGGCAACATTTGTTGGACATTCCAAACATCTGGTGAGGTATGTTGTTTCAAGAGCTTTACCATCTTGCTGTTTCATTCTTGCATAAGAGATAAATGCAACTGATGTGAATATAGTTTGGAGAAGTATGTCATGGAAACTTTCTCTATTACTTTCTTCTTCTTCTTCATCCCCCCCCCCCCCCCTTTTTTTTTTAGCAATTTCACTTAGTCTTTTCCTTGATAAAAACTTTTCACTCCTCATAATATTCCTCTCTGAATTGCTTGCTGGTCTGTTAACTATAATTTGCTTCTCCTGATGTTACTTCTGATGTTAAATTTCTTTAATATTTGAAGGTGAAATGCCAGCCACTCGTAGATGTGCGTAGACAATTGATCTGGTATATCTTTACTCTTCTGATTCATATTGTTTTCATCATCACCAGACCAGACTTGAGTGTTAAATCATTTTGTTAATTGTAGTATTCAAAATTATTCCTGTGGTTAAGTTGGTTGGTCAAAACTGCTTTTTCTCTTTTGCCTCCAATATATGAATTCTTACCTATTCTTTTTACAAATTTTGATAAATGTTAGTCTGAATTGTAATGTCTCCTGTAAAATCAAAACATCTTTCTTTCTGGTTGTTAATGGTGGAGAGCATGTATATCTACTGTATTATCAATGCCAGCTGACACTTGAAGTCTTGAAATTAGAATCTAGTTTACCCTGCTATGGGCCGACAGCAGAGTCATTGCAAGAAAGTACAAGCAGTTAATTCTGTTGGCTTTTTTTGGTCAATCTCATTATTGTTGTATTGAGGAGTTCTAATTTGTTGAACCCTAAAGCCTTTGATGAAATTTCTTTCCTACTAAAATCAAATTTTAAATTTTTTTCTATATTCTATAAACCCTTCATATATTCAAATTATGCTTCTATACCATCATTCAGAGTTGCAAGACTTACCGATGCATTGTTTATAAATGAGCCAAATCATTATTACTTCCTTTAAATTTTATTTATTTTTCTTCCTTTGAATTTGTCATTTCTTGTAATTTGCATTATGTTGACATGATCTAATATTTTGATCAATATATCCAGGTGTGGATCACATGACCATAACCTATATGCTCTTGACTATAGAAAGCACTGCTGTGTATATAAGCTTCCTTGTGGTGGAAGTATATTTGGATCTCCTTCAATAGATGAAGTGAGTGCAATTGACTTTCAAATATTTTCAAATTGAATTAATTTAGCATGAGGGAAAATCTTGAAAATCATGAATTAATTATTAAACTATATGGTAGTTGTATGCCCAAAACTTGGATGAGTTTTTGTGGCTGTGTTGGTGCTGTCATGCAGATCTATCAATTTTAAGTATATGACTGATGTGAGGTAAAACTACTTTAACAGAAGTAAATAGGATTCACATCCATACATTGGCTTTTAATACCCAATTTTTAAAACAGAAATACACGGCTGAAGCTCAGACTATTGTGATGTAGGGTTCTGCTTTTGGCAAGTGGCATGTGTTGTGAATATTTTGTTGGTAAAACATGTCTGCATTATTGGGAGAGAGTAAAGTCAATAAGCAAATACTGGAACTTCCTTTTATTTGTTTGATAATGTAATTTTTGGTTAATGTTTCCCTCAGGTGCATGACACACTTTATGTGGCATCTACTAGCGGCTGTATAACAGCTATATCAATAAAGGTATGCAGTTTATTTTATATTTTAAAGCATTAGATTCAACTAGGCATTATCTAGTCCAATGAAATGAAGATGTTAGAGGGCAGGAATTGCACTTTGCTTCTCTCCTTAGTTTTTACACAAGCTTTTCTATTTGAATATAATTGTCTTAGGTGAAGACTGAAGATTGGTCCTATCCTTACCAATATTGAATTTTAGATACAAAATTACAAATGACAGGTTCTTAAAGGAGTGCCTCTCAAATCTTGCTTATGCCCATGGTACAAGTAGTTTTTAAAAACATATTAGTTTTTGTTTGTTTGTATCTTATTTTTGTTCTAGTGGTTGGGCTGTTCATCATTTCTTAAACATGCTAATCCTTTGTAAAGGTAAGAGTTTTAGTTTAAGTTGATATGATATTCTCAAGAAAATTATTGTTAGGCTAAATTGGTGTATCCTGCATACATCAAAGAGAGGATTGGAACTTGGGAAAGAAATTGACCTACAAAGACAAGTGGGAATTGTTGACTCAAGTAATACAAAGGGGAAAATTGGATTCTTTAACTTTTTCACCTTTTTGCAAATCACCAATTAAAAGTAAGAACAAGAGAATGAAGAATAGCTTGCACAATGATTTTATAGAGGTTTGGCCCAACCAATTACACCTAATCCTCTACCTTAACGTTTTTGGCTTCTTTTGCTAATGATTTTCTTCACACTCTCCACTAAAAATCCAGGGTAGCTGAAGGTAGTTTTGGTATAAATGAATTTCACAAAAATAGTATGGAATTCATTTTCATGTCCATACCCTTTAGTTTAATTAAAAAGTTTTCATTTTAATTCCTTGATTTTAATTCTACTCTCGTGTTTGGTTTGATTAAAAAGTTCTTGCCCTAGTGGAATTCATTTGCAGTTCTACACTTGCTATGTTTAGTTTGATTAAAAATAGTAATTCAATTCTAAACTTTTAATCGTGGAATTGATTTAGTCTAAATTCAAATTCCATTTTGATCAAATTTGCAAATGAACTCCATGTGTTTAAGCATTTACATTACTAAAAGAATTGTATGTTTTCATTAGTCATTCCATTGTAAGAAAATAAAATTCCAAATAATTTATCTAGTGAATTCATTTTTTTAAAATGAAATTGATTTTATTTTCATTTAAACCAAGCACAATAAAAATTTTAAAATATAAGAACTCACTTAAATAATTTATCTAGTGAATTCATTTTTTTAAAATGAAATTGATTTTATTTTCATTTAAACCAAGCACAATAAAAATTTTAAAATATAAGAACTCACTTACAAGTTACAATTGAATTCACATATGAATTTATTTCTGAAACGAATTTTAATTCATTTTCTTACCAAACATACAAATTTTAATTCATTTTTACGATGAAATCCTCACCCTTTACAACAAAATCCCAACCCCTCACAATGAAATCAATGAAATCCCAAGTGACCTTATTTCAAATTCGCTTGATCTTTTCCCAAATACTCTTAGACAAAATGAGCAGGTGAGAACAATTGATAGATCACTTAAATGATCACTCTTGCAATTCTAAATTCCCAATTAATAAAATCTCAAATCTAAGCACAAAGGTTGGCACATGAATTGAATTCAATTGTCCAAGAATCACTTCAATGTGTTTACCAACCTTATTTGTTAGCCCAAGATTGAAAATAATTGTTTCTAGCCATTAGGGTGCACTACATGTGTTGCAGAATTGTGAAATTTGAAAGATTAGCCATGTAGAAGAGTCAAATCTTGAAATGAATAGTCTACTCTTTAACCACTTGAATCCATTCTTCAAATTAACCAAATTTGTCAGCATGATTTGAGAGCCTAATTTTCACCCTCACAGTCAATCTTGCTATGAAGAATCAATTATTTCCTTGTGAGTTGACTATGCCTTGCATCTCATAATTTCTATAGCTTTTGTGAGTTAAGAGTTAATTCTTCTTGAGAGCCAATTCTTCACCCTCAAGAATCAAATTTTCCTTTAGGAGTTGATTCTCACTCTTTCTTGATTTTTCTTCAAGAGTTGAATCTCCAATGTAAAAATCAAATCTCAATGTAACGTTTGTTCTTCAAGAGTCGATTCTTGACTCAAGAGTTAACCCTTCACTCAGAATCTGCAATTTTCCAAGATTTGATATTCTGTTATAATGGTAGATTTGCTTAGGTTTCCTTAGTCAATGTCAGTGGGTCCCATTGTAGGTCCCTTAAAACCTATATAAAGGTTCACAATGTAATAGTTTCAATATGTAGAATAAATCTCATTTGTTTGCCTTTCTTGTTTTCTCTTCTAGCTTTTCCCTGTTTGAATTTTCTTAACAAATGTGAAATTTAATAAATTAATAATATGTACAACCTAGTTATTTATATCAAATGTTTCAAGAAGCTTAATCTCATAATTGTTTGTCACCATAATTTATTTTCATAGCCGTATGCATCTACTTCCATGCAATCATGTCAAGGGCATGTATCTTACTAGCAGTTCTTGCATGCAAGCAGTAGTTTTATTTTTTATTTTATTTTATTTTATTTTTTTGCCAAAATTCAATGTGTTATGAGTTGGAGACGTATAATATGCTTTATATATCATTTTTTTTTTTCTGTGTTCCCTGTATTTAAATTTGATGTCAAAAAGATCTTGCTCTATAGTCCATGGTACTTGAAAGGAGCTGTCTTGCATGGAGATGATGTCTTACTTGGCTTAAGTTCTATGAATACAGGATTTACCATTCCATACTTCATGGCTGCATGAACTTGAAGTGCCAATATTTGGGTCTCTCTGCATCAGTCCCATAAATGGATATGGTATCTTTTTGTCTCCCATGATAATGTTAATTGCATTCTTTTACATACATGCACACACTTGTATATGTAATGTTCCTGTTTCCTTGGCAGTTATTTGCTGCTTGGTGGACGGGCATGTATTGGCATTTGATTTGAGCGGATTGATTATTTGGAGGGTAAATGAATTTTTCTTTTTTCTTTTTTTGGCATTTTGTTATGTTTAAAAATATTGAAATCATAATAATCTTATACAATTTAATCAAGTCAAACAACTTAATGTGGAAATTAAAAGAGAGTGAGGGAAGAGAATCACAAACACTCAATGTGTAGTGGTCTGGCCATCCCTATATCTACTTTCCAAGTTTCAACTCTCCCTTTCAAGTGCTATACCCCAAGCTTAAGAAGTCTCCCACTAGCTTTCAGGTGCTAGAGAAACTGTAACGAGTTATTTCCTGAAATCAATCTATAAGTGTCTAGTCTCTCCCCCAATCCCAGTCAGAAAGAAACGGTAGAATGTTTAGATAGAAATACAACTCCTACAATGCTTCTTAATAAGCAAATAATTAAAATTAAGATCAACAAATTTCAACAATACTGTACTTTCCTAAGAAGCTTTTCTCTCTCAAAATGTTCAAGCTGAAGCACCATTTTTTCAATCTTGAAATCCACTTTTTATAGATCTTCTAAGCTCTTAAAAACCACCTCTGAACTTGCCTAATCAGCTTTCATCTTCATTTAAACCCCTTTTGAAGGTTAGCAGAAAGTGTCACTGGAAAATGGAAGCCCAACTACATCCTGCATTGATTAATTGCTGCTACAGTTGCATTGATTTGAGTCATAATATGTTGACTTGAAACCATTGAAATCACAAATTTGAATTTCAGCTATTCCAACTATGGGTGATTGGAATCACCTAAAGAGTGATGTTTTGATCCAAATCAACCACATTTGCACTTTTCATGTTCTGCATGCTTAAACAAAATTCATCAAATATCAAATAGACATGTCTGTAATCATGATCAAAATTATTAGAAAACAAATGGGCCTGAATAGAATACAACATGAATGCATAAAACCAATTAGCAACAGATTGCAACAGCCACCCTTGGGTCACACACACAATCGGGCAAACAATTCTTGGGCTTTGATAGTCTAACACTCCTCCCTCAAGCTAGAGCATAGATGTTAATCATTTCTAGCTTGTTACAAATGTAATCAACTCTATTAAATAAAGAGAGATGAGCAATAGTCTTCTATTTTGCTTAATGATTCACCGTTTTCCTGTCTTCATTCCTGGCATTCAATTTGTATCTTGAAACTTTTTCAATCCTCATATTCATTATTTTCTTCTTCAGTATAGAACTGGTGGTCCAATTTTTGCTGGTGCTTGCACACCTTATGTGCTTCATTCTCAGGTAAAGCTTTTTTGCCAGCCTTCATTTTATAACAGTCCACTTAATTAATACTTCTCCTGTACTTATCTGTCACTATAACCGCATTAACTACCTTATTTCCAACTTTGCTCTCAATTACTGAGTTTTACACTACTTTTATACTCCCTTTGTTCCTATTTATCTGTCCATTAATTTTTTTTGGTAAAGCTTTCCCTCATTAATTAAAAGTAGTGTAAATATTTATGAGAATAATGCACATCATCATAATGTACTTGGTTGAATTTCAATTATGTTAACTAATCAAGATAAAATTAATTAGTTAATCCTAGGAATTTCAATCATCAATAAAAATGAAAAATTTATAAATAGATGCTTTTAATACATTAATGTTAATTATTAGGAGTAGAAATAGAAAGTCAAGTATAAACAGTTAGTCTTTAACAACTTTTTTTTTTTTTGATCAGTGGGAAATTGGGGGATAGGGGAGTAGGTATAATATTGCTGCAGCAGTGGCAGCTAGAACCCTTGACATAGACGCCAAGGGGATGATGCACTTCCAACGCAGCCGAAGCTGCAAGTGCGTCTTTAACAACTTTTTAATATATGTAAATTTAGTTATTTGTATAGATAAATCAGAACAGATAGAGTATCATTTTCTCATTTTAACCAATAACAGGAGTTGCCCAACTTGTGCTCACCTGCTTTGGCATGGCATTCATATGAACCTTCAAGGCTAGGCAATTTTAATGAGACACATACCTTTGACTAAACTAGTGACTTTATTTATGTGAGTGAGGTTTACATAAATGACCCTAATTTAACTTCCCTTGATTCATGTTTGATGGTATCTGTTTGAAATATTCTTCCTCCAAAAAACACATAAAACTCTTTAGTACAGGCAGGCATAGATTGGTATATCTCTTTTTTATTTTTGGGCTGGAATATAGGTATAGATTAGTATATCATTGTTTCTGTTTTCTCTGCAAATATAGTTCATATTTGGTTGGATGGAGTGACTATTCCTTAGTCAAACCATAACAATAGTCAAACCATAACAATAAAGTAAATTGTATCTATTCATACAAAGAAAAGGCTTTTTCTGATTTGAAAAAAAAAAAAAACAAAAACAAAGAATAGCTTTTTCTTACTTTCACTAAGTTTATTTTAATACTGTTAGTTCGGAGGACATGGCTAAGACTAGGGGGAGTTACTGGCAAGCAACAACTTATATGATCTTATTAGAAGTAAATTGATGTAAGGAATAGGCACTCCTCCAACCAAACGAACTCATATCCCTCCACTCTTATTCTAAAACTATCTCCATTATTTTATTTCTGTCTATGGGGTAAAGTTTGGATTATGATTCTTTTTGTTATGGAATGTCAACATTGGATGAATTTTATTTAATTTGCAAATAATCTATGCTTGGAAGTGAATCACAAGGAAAATTTAGGACAAGGCGTGAAGCTACTTAAATCCAAATGAAAGTGTTCAATGGGAGAATCCCACATGCTGAGTTAAGAATTAGCATTTGCACTTAAATACAATATATGCCCCACCGTTTACAATCAACTAGTTTGTTCTTAGGTTGCATGCTCGAAAAAAGAATGATAAAAGATGACATCATGTGAAAAATAAAGTAATTTATATTTTAACATTAAACATTTAGAGCTGTGATTTAAACTATATACACTGTTCATTGTCCATAAATATTGGCTTAACTCTATCACATCCTTGTATGCAATTGGGAAGATTTCTTTTTCCTTTTTCTTTCTGGGTGGGATGGGATTGTTTCCCTAGTTCTATCCTAGGCCTGCCCTGGGCATGTGAAAACGTTAAGTTAAACCTTTTACAAAATTTAACTTAAGTTATGATACACATGGTGAGTGACAATGATTGAAAATTCTTGAATTTTATGACACATTTTCCCTAAGAGGTTTGTTTCCATTATATTGCACAGGTGCTAATATGTTCCAGGAATGGAAGTGTTTATTCATTTGAGCTGGTATGGCCCAGAACTCATTTTTAACTTTAATGGCTTATTTGTTGGGGCAAATTTATTGTTATAATGAAACTGCAAACAACTGTACTGGCTGAAGCACTGGTATTTTTCACTCTTTTGAAATGACTTAGGAGTTTAGGTCTCTTGCTTTCATGGTCAGTTCAAAGGACTGGTTTAACTCTTAAGAGTATGGTTACTATATAAGATATTCCCTTTGGCTGGATGTTATCTCTTTTGGTCAACTTGTCTGATTATTGACTGCTGGACTATCTCTTCGTTTTAGTGTGTCATTTCATGTGGATTAATGCATATGATGTATTAGATTGTATATGCTATTATTTTACCATTATGTAAAATTAATAGTTAATCAAATTATGAATTATTATTTGGTAATTTTCCCAAAGTTGTCAAACTATTGTGAGGTCTTGCTGAAAATTTTGTGGTATGTTTCTAAATGGAAATGCTGCGTTTGCATTCCTAGGACTACCGAGGTAAGGGTGTGACCAAACTCATGCATGCAGTTGAAAAACATGATTTAAATGTTTGAATCATCAGAAGGTTTTGAAACTAATAAGAATAAATAGGTTATAAATCTGCTTTCAAAGTAAAAAACTAGGCATTTAATAAAACATTCAATAGAAAACTCGTTAAGAAATGAACCTTTAGAAAACAGGCTGCACGTTAGAAGTCAACTCATATGCTAAGAAATGCCAAGTAATAAAATAGCAAATGCAGCATAGTTCGTCTTTAATAAGATACTTACATACCTGGTATAAAGGTAGTTACACATGTTATTAAAAACATCTTCTCTAGCATGGATATTTCATTTTCTAAATTGTCCAAATTTTGAGCTTTTGCCTTGTCATATTCTTAATAGCCATTGGCTCAAACTAAGAAAAGAAAATAGAAGAAAGCATTTTGTTAATGAGTCATGACTCTTGACCATGGAGCAAGCAAGGAATGAAACCAAGGGGTCAGACGGATAGACAGCTTACTTTAACCTGATGGTGTGGTTAATTATCATTCAACAAACATTCAAACAACTAAAACATAATTTCTCATATTTGTTACATATGTTTAGATGGATTTGCTTTTAACACTAAATATTTTTGGGGTTTATTTCAGGAAAAAGGAGAACTACTCTGGGAACTAAATGTTGGAGATCCAATCACATCATCTGCTTATGTAGATGAGAACTTGGGGCTGTTATCTAATCCCTCTGTTTCATATGACAGGTAAACCACAAAACAAATTCATCAGAAAATCTAAACCACTAATGCTTGTCTTTGGGTCACATTTTCAGGTTGGTTTGTATATGCACCAGCTCTGGTATCATTCTTTTACTTCGTATCAACTTGGATGAACCAAAGACATCCCAACCAAGTAAAATGGTGGAGGAATTTGCAAGGCTTGAACTTCAAGGTGATGTGTTCTCTTCACCTGTGATGATTGGTGGGAGGATTTTTGTTGGTTGCAGAGATGATTATTTGCACTGCATTGCTGTTGAAACCCAGTTGAAGGATGAGGTTTGGGAATGTGATAGTTAGATTACAGAAATGTGGGTCTGTATTTGCAAAGAGCAATTTAACAATTTTCCCAGCTGAAGATGACCTAATATGTGGTTATTGGAAAAGGCACACCACCACTCATGCAGAAGCACTAATTTGTCCACATTTTAAACTTCTGGTCCATCAAGAAACAAGAATTAACATAATTTTCAATGTGAGAACTGCATGGAATTAGGTCTCTTGAATGAAGCTTCAACGAATTGGAAGTGCTTCCCATATTGCGTTCTCTTGCTGTTGTGGTTTGTCATAGGTGAAAGGAGAGAAACAATAAGAGCATTACGCAGGTTATGCTCCATATGATGATTCCTTAAAGAAGGTAAAATGTATTGAGCTTTTGAATAGTTTTGATGTAGGGTGGATCCCTCAAATATAGGCAGAAGCAGGGCTAACAATGCCATGCTTAAAAAATTGGAGTTTGTCGAATGATAGAGAGGTGGGTGGAAGGTTCAAATTCCAGTACTCACTCGTAGAAGCTTCTGCAGTACAAAGTGACATGAGTTGTTTAGCTTGGATAGCAGTCAGGTTGCTGGCTTGGTGAAGTAAACTAACACACTAATCCTGCAGCAGAATCTTCAAAGTCACACATGATATCAATACACCCTTCTATTTACCTTGATACAGGTTGATGGGTATAGGATTTTTGATAGCTGTTGGCTTGAGTTGCTGGGTAAGGCTGGGTTTCTGGTGTTCATATCTGTAGCAATAACTGCAGTAGGATTTTTCTTTTATTTTTTTTCTTTTAAACTTCATAATCTTGTTTATGCCATGTATGATATCTTTACCTGTAATGAGGTCATTTGTTTTACCTAAGAAGCGAAATTCTTTCTTCACATTACAGCAGGAAACTGATTGATTCTCTCTTTTCTCTTCACTTTTAACCTAGTCCTGGATAAGCCCATATCGGAAAGGATAAACAGAAAATTTAGTTTTTTGTATTTATTTTCCAGGGTTCAGACTCATTTTATAAT
>BPVZ01000027.1:1527360-1538614 GCA_020521535.1 Rubroshorea leprosula | reverse complement strand
ATTTAAAATTTAAAATAAATAATAATTTAATAAAAATTTAAAAATAAAAATTATTTTTTATTTTTTTTTAACAGTAAAAAACTTATGTTTTTTTTTGGAGAAGAGAAAGTGACCTAGGATTTGATCCCAGCTCTCATTAATCCTAAGCACGTCCGCAAAGAAGTGGCCAATAAGCTACCATGTGCGGGATAAAATTATTTTTTAATTATATAACTTATCATTATAAAAAAAAATCAGCTTAGCATACGACATTGCAAAAAAAAAAAAAAACCTTTTGACTCCTTTTTGGCAACATATTTTTCTTTTTTATTTTTAAATATACAATAAAAATTAATTCACTTTCCTTTTTACAATCCACGAATATATCTCGTACTTTTAATGAAAGCAATAAGCTATTTAGGTTGGTCGTCGACTTTTGGCAACATTAATTCATCACACAAATTTCTTGTAATTTTCCAAGGTGCAGAAAGGAACACGTCTGCCCTAATTACGAGCTCATTCTCGGAGGTTCTCTCCGCCACAGAAGGCGTCTCCACTCCACAAACCAACAAAGGACAGAGATTGAATCGCTGTTAAACACGTTACCCTCTCCATTGGCCAGCCAATCGCAACTTTCCTTCTTGATCTCCTCTTCCCCACAAACCATGACAACGACCCTGCAAATGTCTCCCAGTTGCCAAGTGCACACTTTGCCTTACCCTTAATCACATAAAAGAGGTAAATTCGAAAACAAAGACAACCCATTTCTCCCCACCTCAAATCGGTTTTGAGGCTCAAATTCAAAAACCCAACTGAAATCCCAAAAAATCTCACCCTTTTTCCTTCTCTGGGAATTTATATAAACCCAAGATTCCTGTTAGATTCAATTCTGAGGGCGTTGAGAGAGTTGGGGGATTCAGTTTTAGGGAAAATGGGTGTTTGTTTTTCATGATAATGTGGATTCTTTTCTGGGAAAGTAAAGATTTTTTTCCATAATTGAAATGGAAGCAGCTTCATGCCTTCTCTGTGGAAGCATCCCGGCCATAACATTGGCTCCTACTGTTCAACGGCGTTATAGTTCCAATTTTTGCTTATTCTTTGATGGGAAATACAATTACCCATCAACCAAGTTTCAATCCAACCAACTTATTCTCTGCGGAAGCGGCGGCCAGAGCAAGCTTACTACCAAGAAAAAGCCCACCAAGAAAAGCAATGTCAACGCCAAACCCAAAATCCGCAGAACTGACACCGGCACTGCTGCTACTACTAGTAAACCCAGTAGTAGTCTTAGTACCACGAAGACAATGGTGGAGGAACTCGAGACAATGAAGCAACAACAGCACAAGGTTAAAAAGAATAAGGCGGACGTGAGAGGTTTATACCAAAATGGGGATCCATTGGGGCGAAGAGATCTTGGTAAGAGTGTTGTTAGGTGGATAAACCAGGGGATGAGGGCAATGGCATCGGATTTTGCGTCTGCAGAGCTGCAGGGGGAGTTTTTGGAGGTTCGGCAGCAGATGGGTCCTGGATTGACGTTTGTGATCCAGGCACAGCCGTACCTCAATGCAATTCCTATGCCTCCTGGGCTCGAAGCAATTTGTTTGAAGGCCTGCACACATTATCCAACTCTTTTCGACCACTTTCAGAGGGAATTGCGCGATGTTCTTCAAGAGTTGCAGCGGAAATCAGTATTTGAAGACTGGCGCGAGACTGAGTCTTGGAAGCTACTAAAGGAGCTTGCACATTCAGGTTTTTCCCTTGTACCTGAAACTGTCTTATATAACTGTATTTTTGTAGTTTTCTTGAGGTACGTGTTACTGTTTTTAGTTTGGTTAAAGAGTAAGTTCGTGCTGAGGTGGTGGGTTTGCAGCTCAACATAGAGCGATTGCAAGGAAAATCACTCAGTCAAAGCCCGTGCAAGGTGTTTTGGGGATGGATTTGGAGAAGGCCAAGACCATACAATGCAGGATTGATGAGTTCACAAAGCGGATGTCAGAGTTGCTCCGGATAGAGAGGGATGCAGAGTTGGAGTTCACCCAAGAGGAGTTGAACGCTGTTCCTACGCCTGATGAGACTTCTAACTCCTCAAGACGAATTGAGTTCTTGGTTAGCCATGGCCAGGCACAGCAAGAACTTTGTGACACCATTTGCAATTTGAATGCCATTAGCACATCGACAGGTTATTTGCTAAAATTATCTAGTAATTGTGGATTCATTAATGTAATGTATCAACTTAACATGAAATTATGAAGGATTAGTTTGGTGATGTTTCTAGGTTTTGAATGTATACACAGGATTGGGGGGGATGCATTTGCTGTTATTTAGAGTTGAAGGGAATCACCGTCTACCCCCTACTACTCTTTCACCCGGAGACATGGTTTGTGTAAGGACATGTGATAGCAGGGGAGCTGCTGCTACATCGTGCATGCAGGGGTTTGTTGACAACCTTGGTGAGGATGGTTGCAGCATCAGTGTGGCTCTGGAGTCACGTCATGGCGATCCTACCTTCTCTAAACTTTTTGGAAAGACTGTGCGAATTGACCGAATTCAAGGATTGGCTGATGCACTTACATATGAGGTATTTCATAAATGTATTTAATATTGTCAGCCTTTGCTTTTATGTTGCTTGGACAGGTGTAATTATTAGTATTACAGCCAAAGAAATCTTAGGTGGGTTGGAAATCTAAGCTTTAGTGGTATAGGTCCATTCTATTGACAGCATTTCTTTGTTTCTGTAAATTTGAGGTCATGGTACCATATGCATTGTGCAGTCTCTTTTATGAAAACTGCTATGAAACTTTGGGAACATTTCTACGATGGAAGAAATTCTTTTTAGAATATAAGCAGGAGGGGTATTCACTTCCAAAGGATTGCTGGGTAGATGGCCTGCTGGGTAGATGGCCTGCTGGGTAGATGGCCTGCTGTACTACATAGCAGATTTTCTCTTACCTCCCCTGCTTCATCTATTTACCTTTCTGTCACTGCCTGTATACTTCCTATAAATTTGACTATCTTTTAATATTTGCAGCGCAATTGTGAAGCCTTGATGCTTCTTCAAAAGAATGGCTTGCAGAAGAAAAACCCTTCTATAGCTGTTGTGGCTACACTATTTGGAGATAAAGAAGATGTAGCTTGGTTGGAGGAGAATAATTTAGCAGATTGGAGTGAAGAATTGGGTGTACAGTTACAGAATGGAACTTTTGATGATTCCCAGAGACGAGCAATTGCCTTAGGCATAAACAAAAAGCGACCTATATTAGTGGTCCAAGGGCCTCCGGGGACTGGAAAGACAGGTTTGCTTAAAGAACTCATTGCACTTGCTATACAGCAAGGTGAAAGGGTGCTAGTAACAGCGCCTACTAATGCAGCTGTTGACAACATGGTTGAAAAACTTTCTGGTATTGGGTTAAATATAGTGAGGGTTGGAAATCCAGCACGTATATCTTCAACAGTGGCATCAAAATCTTTGGTTGAAATTGTGAACTCCAAGCTAGCAGACTTCCGAGCAGAGTCTGAAAGGAAGAAGTCAGATCTAAGGAGAGACCTGAAACAGTGTTTAAAGGATGATTCTTTAGCTGCAGGCATACGCCAGCTCTTAAAGCAGCTGGGAAAGGCACTAAAGAAGAAGGAAAAGGAAACCGTGAGGGAAGTACTCACTAGTGCCCAGGTAGTGCTTGCTACCAACACTGGAGCTGCTGATCCATTGATTCGGAGGCTAGAAATGTTTGACCTGGTTGTTATAGATGAAGCAGGACAGGCAATTGAACCTTCTTGTTGGATCCCAATATTGCAGGGAAAGCGATGTATACTCGCTGGTGATCAGTGCCAGCTTGCCCCAGTTATCTTGTCTAGAAAAGCCCTAGAGGGTGGTTTAGGGGTATCTTTACTGGAGAGATCTGCAACTCTGCATGAAGGGGTTCTTGCTACCATGTTAACAATACAATACCGTATGAATGATGCAATAGCTAGTTGGGCCTCAAAGGAGATGTATGGTGGAACATTGAAGTCTTCCCCCATTGTTGCTTCTCATCTTCTTGTTGAATCTCCTTTTGTCAAGGTATGAACGAACTATAAATTTTGCACTTGATACTGTGGTTTTTTTTTTTTTTTTTTATTATTATTATTATTATTATAAATTTTTTCTTTATTTTGTTCTTCCTTTGCTGTGCTCTCATATACCCCATATTAATTTGCTTGAGTTGCACACCTTCTTTGCTTTCTTTTAATATGTTAGATGCTTCTTTCCTATCTGTGTTGTGCTAGTGGTTTTTTGTGCTTGGTTGGGAGCAGGGAGTATGGTTTTCTCAATTTCCAAGCTTTTAGGCATCATACCCCTGAATCCCTGATCATCTTGCTTTTTGTGGTTTTTGATCTTTTATTCCCTTGCTAAAATGTTTGGTGTGTGGAAATTTTTCTACCAGGCTCAGTTGGTATCCACTTTTCTTTGTTTAGTATTCCAGACATATATATCGCTGAATGCCATTTTTTTGGGTGGAATATATTGCTGAATGTCTTGAGAAATTTAAGTCGTGAATGTAATTGGGCTTTGCAAAGTTCCTCATAAACATCTATCTGTGAATGTGTAAGATGGTCAAGGAGAAACCTTTTTTGGAGACAATATATGCCTAATCAATCCATTGGTCAAACCAGTTGTCATCATTTTTCATACTTTTCTCTGGGTTGGACACGTGCTTGAAACCTGCTAAGACCAAGCCATGTTAGCCTATTCTTAACTTATGTACCATGTGCAACTCAGATATGAGGACTGCATGTTGCTTGACTTTATATTTTATATGGACTTTAAGAATTTATGTAATCAATGGATCAGTGCTGGACCATCTTAGATGCTAGTTGTATCTTCCATTGCTCTTTATCAATCTTTATTGCATATTTATCGCTAGTCCAAGGGGGCTTGCATCTTATAGTGTTCATAAAGTACTTTTACCAAACGAAAAGATGCTGTATTAATATAGCAATCTGAAACTTAAATTTTATACACAACTAAGCACATTCCATTATCTTATTGTTTTTTAATTTTCTATTTTATTCTATTCTATATATATATTGATAAATCCATTCTATATTATTTTAATAGATCATTAGATCTTCACTGCATATTTCTTTGACAATTTTTCATCCAATATTGTAGCCAACATGGATAACACAATGCCCATTGTTGCTGCTTGATACAAGAATGCCATATGGGAATTTGTCAATGGACTGTGAAGAGCATTTGGATCCTGCTGGAACAGGCTCATTTTACAATGAAGGGGAAGCAGACATTGTTGTCCAGCATGTAATTTCTTTGATTTATTCAGGTAAATGCGCATATTTTCAATATAATATATTTTCTAGTTCATTCTTTCATTTTACAGGTATCCTGGATACATGTTTAAATGATAATTAGAGTGTAGTTAGTGGCCAGTCAGAATGCTAGAATGCTTGAAATTGGTGATTCCATTTTGGTTTATTTTTTCCATTAATTCTCTGGAGGCACTCTTACATCATGTTGGGTTGAATGAAGTGGTCATTCCTGGATTAAACTATGGATTAAACTATAAAAATAAGATAATTTAGATACAGAGCATAGCAAATAAGGAATGACTGTTCCATGCCAATATCATTTTTCTTCTATTGAGTTCTAAAAAGGAAGGAAGTGCTAAAACCTAGGGGAAGTTTTTTTTAGCTATTCCATTTCCCTCCTTCCAACTTATATTAGAAGAAAACTAGTGCAAGCATGGAATGAGCATTCCTAAGTTTCTAATATTCCTAAAGTAGAGCTTTGTCATACTCTCACTCACTGGTCCCTACCTTGAAATACAACAAGTTGATTTGATTTGCACCATAGAACCTACAGGTACGTCATTTTTTTATTTTTATTCTTTTTTATCATATAATTGTCACTGCAACTATGGGGTTTATTCTCCTGGTTCAGAACTGTTGGTTAAGAAAGAGAGAAAAAGTGTGGCGGAAAACCAGGAACTCTAGCAATGTGGTAGACTTCTACTATACATAAAGGGAGAGTTAGGATCCACTTACATACAACTCTTACACACATCTCTTACAGAAAGCCTTGATCATTCATCTCTCCACCATGAATGGTTAAGATTTTGTGTAAGTGATGTATGTAAGAGTTGTAAGCGGATCCATATGTATATATATATATATATATATTAGAGGGTCCTTATGCCATTGACAAAAGGAACTGATTTTCTTAGACAACTCTGGACTTTCTCTTTTAAGGGGCAGGAGGAGGGACCATGGGCTACAAAACTTGTTTATAGTGCTATAAGCTTTGTACTTTCAGGATTAAGAAGAGCTGTGTGCTGATCACTAGTATTTTGTGCCACTTGCACACTTTTTCCTGATTATCCAGGATTTAAATGCTACCTAGAAATGGTCTGAATTAACTGTCTTTGTTTCCAAGTATAGACATAAATTTTTTTAAAGATGATTTGGCTTTCTAAAAATAATTAATTATTGCATAGTTTGAATTTCACCTATAAAGGTACTTGTTTGCATTAACTAAGGCATTGTTCTCAATTAGAGGCATAAATTTATAATGATACTTGTTGTTCATTTACACATTTTTACGCAACTTAGTACACTTTTTGGAAAATTGTTGTATTTGATTTCTAGTTTTAGTTGAGAGTCAGTTATCTTAATATAAATAGGACATATAGTCATATGGTGGCCCTAAGTTGTCAAAGAACCTGTTGTTTCCAGTAACTATTGCACGGTACATTGGAGCCACTATGTGTGGCCTCCAATAGGTGAAATCTTTTTAACTAATTATATCCTTTGGTTTTCACTTATTGAATTCTATAAAGGTATGGCAAATGTTGCCTAAACTGCTGCCACTATGTGTGGCCTCAAATAGGTGAAATCTTTTTAACTAATTATATTCTTTGGTTTCCACTTGTTGAATTCTATAAAGGTATGACAAATGTTGGCTAAACTGCTGATCATCTTATGATTTTATTGATCAATTTTTTCCTTGTTTGCTCTCCTTTCTTTACCAAGCACCATACTTGCCCCTTTTGTAGTTTAATCATTTAAGCTAATTAGTTGTCAAATCTCAAACAGGTGTCAGCCCAGCAGCTATTGCTGTGCAATCACCTTATGTTGCTCAAGTGCAACTCCTAAGGGAGAGGCTTGATGAGTTTCCTGAGGCAGATGGTGTTGAAGTTGCAACAATTGATAGCTTCCAGGGAAGAGAGGCTGATGCAGTTATTATATCAATGGTATGTGGCTTTGAAGTACTGATTCTTCTCTTTTTGAACAGCTGATGTCGGTTTATATTGTCATGTCCTTGCTATTATAAAGTCTCTGTTTCTTTTACTCATAAGCATCTTTTTCCTGCTTATCTCTATAGATTTTTAGGCAGAAAGTTTTTTTTTTTTTTTAACTTATAAATTCTAAATTCATCGGATGCGCCTAGAATAATGAACATTTTTTGCTTTTATGTTTAAGTTCATGTGAATATCATATTTTGTAGCACTTCATAACTCTGATATAACAGCTGAGCTGATTATGTCCATAATTAGGCATGAGTTCGTCTGATAGAATCTGATGTTATTCATTCCATATTCTACAAGAGCATAGTCATAATTTGTACATTAACACTATTTTTGGAAACTCTAATTAAACAGGAGATGATACAGAACTCTGGCAAGGGCCTTGAGCTGAGGTCATTTTTCCGTAGAGCATGCCGTAGTTCTCCTTTTTCTCTTTCAGGAATTTGATGAATATTTCACTTGTACATACTGAAAACTGAAAAATTTTAACATAAGTTGTGGCAGCCAATTGTATGTATTGGAAATCATAAGAACTTTCATCATTGCTGATAGCATGCTTCTTTGGTGATTTAGGTCCGTTCAAATTCTTTAGGAGCCGTCGGATTCCTTGGGGACAGTAGGAGAATGAACGTGGCCATAACAAGGGCAAGGAAACATGTTGCAGTTGTGTGTGATAGCTCAACAATTTGCCACAACCCCTTCCTAGCCAGGCTGCTGCGCCATATCCGCTATTTTGGCAGAGTAAAGCATGCAGATCCTGGTACTGTTGGTGGATCCGGTCTTGGTATGGATCCAATGTTGCCTTCCATTAGTTGACAACTTGACATGGATAATCAGGTCAAGTGATTATTTGGGCGCTTAGTTGTTCTGGAGTGCTCAGATTCTTTGCTTGAATTAATTTATGTACAGGAAATGATTTTTATCAAGGAAAAGAAAATGATAGAAACTGCATGTGTAACACATTGGTTGAATTTGTATATAAATTACAATACACTTCAATTTCCTACATCCTTCAAGTTTTTTCAATCTTGAGTTGCATTTTCTCTTCTTCTTTAATTCGTATCACTTGTCATGTAATATGAACTGAAGATCTTTTATTTAAACTAAAAGAAAATTACCATTAAGTTAAGTAAGGTATTCACAACCACATCCTTAAGATGTTTACATTTTGAGGTGTAGAAATATTAACAGGCAAAAGTTTAAGGGTATATACATCCATCAGTTATGTAATTGAGGATTTTTTCTTTTTTTATCTTGGTTGTACAGTAGGAGGTAATTATTTTTTATCCTTTATTCCACTTCACCCGTATGTCATACAATTCGAATTTAAAACCTTTTACTTTTTGTGAAGAGAAATTATCATTAAATTACTTAGATCGTTAACGGTAATCGAGGATTTTTATCTTTCATTAAATGTAATTAATATGTGACAAGTAAAGAGACATATTTAATGAAATTTATCACCTGTTGCACATACCAAGTCATGCCTCAATTAAGTGAGAAAACAAGAAAGATGAGGAGGGGACTGCATTTTCGGTTACATATAAATTGCCATCTTCATCTTCAACAGAGGTAATGGCATAATGCAATTCCCAGTAAGTGATTATGCACGTCACAAATGCACAATTCCGAGGAGATGACATTCTCAATTCTCAGCTACATACTAAAATTGTTTTTTATTATTCAACCTGCAAATGTATTTTAAATATCTTTAAAAGGATTCAATAAGATTGTTTTAGTACTTTTATAGTTTAGATTAAAAAACAATTTCATTACATAATCCATATAAATTTGTATTATCTTTTGAAACTTATGTTTATTTTTTTCTTTGTGTTATTTAGTCAAAGGTATAGTTATATCTTTTCTACTAAAGCTTTTTTTTTCTTGTTTATCTTTTTGAATAGGTATTTGAGAGAGATGCCAAATAAGGTAACATACTTGTATAAATGTGATCAAGAAAGACTGAAGAAGTTCGTCTACTTACCTACATCACTCAGAAGTAGCAAAACCAGTTTCTGACTCATTATTAATTCTCTACTTTGTCTCTTACTTCCTCTCCTCAAAAACTACCCAATCATTCAACTGATTTTTCTTCATATTTTCTTCCTATGAAACCATCCGTTACTCCACAAAACTATTTACATTTTCTTCATCCCATTTATCCCTTTAACCTCAGAGTCTGAATCTCATCTTACTTTCTCTCTTTCTTTCTTTCTTTCATGGCTGCCAAACAGATTCTGATGACCATTTTTCGTTTGTTTCTTCTACTTCTTCTTGTAAGCAATGGAGCAACATACAGAATCCATCACTTTGCCCTGATGAATAGCAATAGAAACAAACACAACACCAACACTTTGACAACAACTGCATTCAGTCATGTTCTCCCCAATGCCATGCAAATCCCACCTTCAGGTCCATCAAAGAGACACAATCGCGACGATGACGGCTTGGCCAAGCCAGGCTCCAAGGTCTAGCCTACCATGGCTCGTATTACAGGAAGGTCTGAACATGAAAAAGGTCCATTTCTGGATTTATCAGGAAGAATAGGATATATTTATACATAAATCTTACATGCTACACTTATATAAAATTTCAATATTATTTATCTTTTTACTTTTAATAGTTAAAATTTATTCATATTTATTGAATATAATTATCTTTTTTATTTAGAAAATTATGTTGAATATAAACTATTAAAAGTAAAAAGATAAATAATTAAAACTTCATATTAATATAATAGAAAATGATGTATGTACCCTTTCACGTTACACATCTAGTCACGCATTAACAATATCCGTTAGGCACACTAACAGTCTCCGTTACACACCCAACCACTAAACTTCTCCATCTTCTTGGACTCTAGAGACTGCTGGGTTTCTTAATCTTGCTGCCATTAACGTAAGAAGCAAACATCCAACCAAAAAAAGTGCCAAACGTTGCCTGTTGCTGCCAACAATCCATCTCTTTTGGAGCGCCTGTTAGACATTTCCAACAACTTACAAAGGACTTTTCAGAACTATGTATAAATAAATCCCTCTTCTATCATTAATATAATTGCAGCAGTATGATTTCTTTTCAGAACTGTTTTTTTTTTTTTAATTCTAAGAAACTTTTATTTATTATGTACGTGCAAATGATAAAGGATTTTACTTAATTTCTTCTTTATTTTTTTTTAAAAAAAAGGTGAATTTTTTAATAAATCCTTCTTTTTTAAACAGATTTACATTTAAAAATAAGAGGATTCAAACTTTAATTTTTGGATTGACAGATACAACTTACAACTCGATATATATCCGTTAGGCTGCGAGTCCAAGTGCAAATCCATGATATTTGAATTGATGATTTTCGATTTCTTGTTGAAGACAATTTTCTTGTTTTAACATACATATGAATGATGGAATGAGGCTACATATTAACAACCATTTTGACAGGTTAGGCAGCAGAAAGTTGCGTGCGCCTCACTTAGGCTGCTGGAACAAATCAGTGAATTTCTAGTTTCTATTCATAGGTTGCTTATATTCAGGAAAATCAAGTACAATCTTATACCAACAATGATTTAATTGTGCGGTACTCATTACAAAATAAAAAATTATTTCAATGCCAAATAGTTTACCTTTAATATTTAAAAGAAAATAAAAAATTAAATAACAATGTTATCTCATAACAAATTTCATAATAACTAATCATATCAAATATCACACCCTCTTACTATAAAAGGTGTGTTAAGAAAACTTTTATGAGAAATATCTTGTTTCAAGATTTTATAAAGATATTTTGATATTTATATATTCCAAAATTATAATAAATAAATAACAAAACTAAAATAATTTTTTAAGCCTTTTTTGTTCATCGTTTTTCAAGAATAAAAGTTTCTTACAACTTTCTTTCCTTAAAACCCATTTAACCAACCTTCTTTATCCTTTTCTCAGTTAATTTCTTATTAAATACAATAAAATTAATAACTCAACAAAAATTTA
>BPVZ01000027.1:1477077-1491197 GCA_020521535.1 Rubroshorea leprosula | reverse complement strand
AAATTTTTTTTATTATTTATGACATTTCTAATTGTGAGAAAGATTTTAATTTTCCTAAATCCCATTTAAAAACAGTCAAAAAAAAAAAAAAATGAAAAGACTGCAGAGCTAGGTAAAACAAAATAAAATCTAAAAAGGAAGCCCCATCCCCCTTTGGAGGAAGAAAGAAACACGGTGCTTTGTCTTCTGACGACGACTCTCTTTCTCCAGCACGAGTCTCTTTTCCCATCGCCCCCAAATTCATCTTCCCCATCTCTGGATAATCTCATTAGATATCATAATTTTGTCGATTTCTTCTCTTCTTGATACTGCATCTGTTGATCCCAATTCAATTTTTTTTTGTATTTCTTCTCTACGGTTCTGGTGGGGTTTTTTTTTTTTTTTTTTTTTACTTTCTTTTGAAGGCCAGTCTCTGGATTAAGAATTCGATACATTTTGATATTGATCGTAGATCGTCTATGGATCTTATCTGGAAGTCTTGTCAATCTTTCTGGCCGTGAATGAGAGATAATGGGATTGGAGTCAGCTGGTGGATTATCTGATCAATTAAGAAAGCGTCAATCTTTGAGTAGCAATCCAATCGGAGATTAGTTGTGGGGTTTTGTTGTTTTGTTTTGTTGGTGCTTTGATGTTTGTGTTTTTGTGTGGTTGATTGAAACGCATGGAGCAATTGGGCATGGTCAATTCGTGGGTGGAAGCTTGATTCTTGCTTTGTTTCATGGATGAGGTCAGCCCTAGCAATGCAGGTGAGCCTCAAGCGGGCACAGAGGAGTCATCTGCAGCGCGGTGGAGGCCAAGGCAGCTGGTTTTTGGACCATATTTGCCTCGAAATGAGGCTGACAGCAAGCCGTTCGTCTCTGTCAGGAGACCTGTAAGTTTTCTTGCTATTTAGCTGTTGTGTTTTTTGGTTGCATGTGTAGTGGTTGGTAGTTTTGTTTATGTTCTGTACTAGCGGAGCATTTGTTGTTGCAAACTTAATATTTTGAAATGTGTTGGAAATTGAGAATTGAATTTGATTTGAGTTTTTGGATGGCATGGATTAAGAGGGTCCGAGTTAGTTCTGATTGTACATAATCATGTTCTAGTCATTAATAGTAGATAATGCTGGTTGTCTTTGCTGCTTTTTTATGGAAAAATGTTAAAAAATGAAAATGAGGGAGGGAGAGATGAGGTATCATAGTTTCTGAAAATGAAAAGTATAAGGATGGGAGTTTTAAAGTCAGTAATTCTAGTCTTCTTCTGAGGTGGTTAGTGTTAAGAAATTTTTATTTATTTTATTTTATTTTTGAAAATACATATAAGTTGTTTCAGAAACCAGTTCCTAAAAGTTTTCTGGCAAAAACAACATAAAGTTGAGCATAAGGAGAAGTAAATCTATGCACATGAATCAGTTCTCCTGTGTGTATTACGGCTAATACTGAGTGAAGTATGGTGAATAAAATTTTGTTGGAGATCATTGTATATGCATTCTCTTTTAAGTTTTTAAACCTATCACAATGATGATCATTCACCATTGGGGTGGACCATGCTAGTGAAGGTCATTTATTTGGACTGGCTAGTAGCAACGAAGAGCTCAATATAGTTTTGGCATCTTAATTGAGTAGTACTGATGCATTCTTGATTCATTATAAAACAGCTGAATTAATTAAATTTAATGGATTATGATGATGGTTAGCTCATGGTAATCTTTATAGTTTTCCAATTTCACTCTTGAAAATTTTTCGAATGCTTGGTAGATTCTGGGTTGGCTGCAACTATTTATGCTTTTCTGTATATAGGTGCTTTTTATAATGTTAAAGTACAGGAATTATTAGATGCTTAAACATTTTTCACTTATGTTATGCAGCTGCTTAGCCATATGCGCTGCTTTTGTTAATTGCGACAGCCTCATTATTGTGTAGAGTTTGCTTGAAGTCAAGGTTTTTATTTTGGTCTTGATAAACAGGTTGAGGCCCTAATTTTCTTGATATAGTGATGGAAATACAAATATAAATGTTAAGAACAATAGAAATTCTTTGTCTCTTAGTAAAATTTAAAATTTCAATGAAAATTTAGATATCATTTGTTTGTGTACATGCATTAAAAGGTTAATAAACTGATTCTGAAAACGTGACCCATACTAGACATCTATGATTGTTTGTTGCCCTTATCATACCTACAATTGAATATTTTATGCATATCTCATAATACACCATGCTCAAAAGAACTTTCATTTTGACTTGAAGCATTGAATATACTCTGATATAAAATTCTCTAAATTATCCAGTATTATAGACCTCAAAATCTGGCTATAGACTACAAAGGGTAAAGGATAGAAATCTGTATCAGTTTATGTTGATATCCAGCATTACAATGGATTTCTTGAAGCTGCTCAAAGAATCAATCTCTTGAAATTTTTAACAGTTGTTTGTCCTGCAATTTGACAGCCTTCTAAGTTTTAAGATTCTTCTCCATTTACTAATTTGGTGAATTCTATCAGTTTAACATTTTAACCAAAAATCTTGGGTGGAAAAATATAATGTTGGATTGGAAAGTTTAAAGTTTGTGTTAGTGCCAGTACCATCACATTTTAATGATGGTAAATCAGGGAACCGAAATTTGTTTACTAAATGTCAGATTATCATATCAGGAATACTTACACTGTGTGCATCTGTTAGGCTTTGATCCTATTTGTTGAATCATCTGCCCCCATCTGATCTTGTGTGTTCAGGCTAATTTGCTGATTTAGTTCTTTGCAAGAGCTAATTAGAATTTCCATTTTGATCTTTTAATGCCTGGATATAGTTAGCATACTTTCTAGAGTTGAGCTTGGGTGAAGCAAATATTTGTTCTGACATGAAGCTTTAAATATGCAGTTGGTGGCAAGACTGACAAGGGACATAGTTGAAACTTACCAGAAATGCAATCCACAGTTTAAATATTCAGAAGAGCTAAATCCCAAGCGGTTTTTAACCAGCCCATCTGTTGGAGTCCTCAATGATGGCTATGATAATGTAAACTCAGATCTTATTTTGAGTGTGAACTTGGTCTTGATCAATTTAGATACACAGCGAAGGTTCGTCATAACTAATTATATATTTCAGTTTTTATGGAGCTATCTTTTCATATTAGGTTACTGGAAAAGTAAAGAGGCAAAGTGGCATAAGCTAGCTTTTGAATAAGTACTGTTTAAATGTTCTTGAAACATGTAATGAATTTTAAATGGTCTACAATTTGCTATTTTTCTATGATCTATCATACATTCTTGATGTTAACTTCTTTGGGTCAAGATTGTGCTTACTGTCTATGCACTTCAATTTATGTTTTGCCTCATGAGGCACCAAACATAATGGAAAAGGTAATGTATACTTCATTGTTAAAAAGGAAAAGCCAAAGAGTAAACTATACTTTTGAATATTGTAATTAAACTTAAGCCTCTGATCATGTTATCCTGCACGTCTATAGGTATATTGTCAAGGATCTTCTTGGTCATGGTACTTTTGGCCAGGTTGCTAAATGCTGGATTCCAGAAACAAACAGTTTTGCTGCTGTGAAGATAATAAAAAATCAACCTGCTTATTATCAGCAGGCGCTGGTTGAAGTAGCCATTTTGACAACGGTAATTTAATCTCTTACAATTGTATATTTTTTTTGTGTTAGTTGTGATTTCAATAATGATATATATATCTATGTTTTTCTTGTTGATTTCTTTTGCAGTTAAACAAAAAGTATGATCCAGAAGACAAGCATCACATTGTTCGTATTTATGATTACTTTGTATATCAGCGCCATTTGTGTATTTGCTTTGAACTTCTCGACACAAATCTGTAAGTTATACTTTATTCTCTTCCATTAAAACCAGATGCATCATCTGTGAATTTATGCTACGGATTACATTTACATATATGCCTTACTTGTTATTGTTTCTTTTCACCATGTTTTTGACATTTTTTCCAATTCAGGTATGAGCTTATTAAGATAAATCATTTTAGGGGTTTGTCATTGAGCATTGTTCAACTGTTCTCTAAACAGGTAATTGCAATTTTTTTCTGGTTCAATTTAGATCTGTTATGCATGTTGATAAGATTGATTATGGATATCCTTCCCATAATCTTTTTTCTTAAGTCACATTCTAACCTTTCTTACATAGATTTTACGTGGACTGGCTTTGTTAAAAGATGCCGCGATAATTCATTGTGATCTGAAGCCTGAAAACATTCTTCTGTGCACAAGGTGAATTACTTTTCAGGATCTGTTTTGGATTTAAGCTGTGTAGCAAGAGTTTTATTTTTAAGTCAAGTTTGATATTTTTATCTTGAAAATAACAGTGTGAAGCCAGCAGAAGTTAAAATAATTGACTTTGGGTCAGCATGCATGGAAGATCGCACTGTTTATTCCTACATTCAGGTTTGAATCTTTAACAACATGTATTCTTATTCTTATCATGCTCAGGAAGTCTTACAGCTCCAATCTTTTTTCTTCTACAGAGCCGTTACTATCGGTCTCCTGAGGTTCTTCTTGGATATCAGTATCCTTCTACTTTGATTTGTAGCTTAGGGACTTAATACTTTGCCCCATTTCTCCATTTGCTTTGTTACCGTCCGACATAAATAGTTTTTTTGCTTATTATCTCTTATATTTCTATTTGGTTCTGGTGTCTAGCTTTTTCTTTTTTCTTTTTATGGTGAGATAGAGAAGCTATATGGGATGGGGAAGGTGGGCTAGAAAAGCTTGAGCCCTGGTCATCTAGATGGAGTACCCCTGAGTCAACCACCCTAGCTAATGCCTAGGTTCTTTTGGTTTTATTTTTTATTTTTTTCTTGTGAGGCTTCCTCCCATCTTTTGTTCTATGCTTGAGAAGTGTGGATCAATCCTGAGCACAGATCAACCTAACAAGATATTAATCAACCATTTTAAGATTAACTTCAAATTAGGTTTGTTAACTGCATATGCAAAATGAACTGTATCTACCATTTTATTAATATGAATCTGTGTACATAGTTCTAGGCTGAAAGGTTATTGTGTGTTTTTGGTGCACATCACTAATCTTTGTTAAGTTTTCTCTCTTGTCTCTCAAAAAAAGAGAGAATTTAAAGGGATGTTGGCATTCAAATATTTCAATAGGATTTTTTAATCCTTGATTTAAGGGGGAACCTGTGGATTGAAGTACAGTGTGGACTACACCACTTGTTGCCAATTGGTTTTAAGTTGAATGTTTATTGGAATTAAGGATTAATGTGTAAAACATTTTGGTAAATCTCATGTTATGTTTGAAAATTTAACTTATTCCATTAAATTGACTGCTGATGTTGGAGTTCAGCATTACAGATCTTGAATTTGATGGATTTGGAATCAACCTAGGTAGGTGGTTGAAAACTTAACCTTTGGGGTTGACTGTTCTTCCTAGCCAGACCATCTGGCTGGGAACCACAATAGATAAGATAGATGGATGGCCTCTGTTGTCTTGTCATTCCTTGGACCATCTCTTAGGGAGCTATCATATAGACTTTATGCAACATCATATATGTATAAAAAGACTTTATGCAACATGCCTCTTGCTTCGTCGGGGCTATCAGCCTAAATAAAGAGTGTTTTGGTCCCTTCAAGCTTGTATAACTGTCTGTTTGGGCTTAGTTGTAGCTTCAACTTTTGCATTTCTTTTGATTTGAAATGTTAATTTATCTGTTTGGTATTATCCAGTAGAAGTATGAGGATTTTCTCTTTGAGAATAATAAACATATTACTTTTTCTGGTAAAAACTATTTTGCATGTTGTGCTGGTTTAATTACTGCAACCTTTGTATCTAAGTTTATAGATTCATCTATCTTTTTAGAAGTAATAGTTAAAATATGGTTGAAAAATAATCCTTATTGATTCTGCTTTGTATTGTATTGGATGATTAGAGATCTTAATTATGATTTTCTTCCTTGAGAGAAATGTGATTTAGTTTGCTCCTTGACCCTCCTCCAGATATACAACAGCTATTGATATGTGGTCCTTTGGTTGCATAGTGGCTGAACTTTTTCTAGGGCTACCATTATTTCCAGGTGTTTCAGAGTTTGATCTTCTTAGGCGTATGGTTGAAATACTAGGGTATGGCACTTTCTTTTGTGTTCACAAAGAGAAATTAAACATTTTTTCACTTTAGACATCATTTTCTGCTGCATGATTTAGGAGTAACATTTCTTTGGTTGGTATTCCTTCTACAAAAATGTATAAGAAAGCAGGTGGTTTTCTCATTGCAATGATAAATGCTGGATAAGTTGTCTGCTGAATGAAAATGATGACCATTGGGTCTTTTCCATTCTTATATTCACTGCAAAACTTATAATTCTAAGTTTTTTATTGGGAATGAGCATATGGTGCTGTGATTTTCATCGGTGATCTGTTAAGAGATGCAATGTTTTAGGTCTTCAGTTGTTTGAGCAATGTGTAATCTAACTTCTGGTGGCTGACATTTGGTGAATATTGGACTTTAGAAGTTGATAGAAGAACTTTTGTAATGAACTTATGCTGAAAGAGAAGAAATCTTGCACCTGCAGTGCACATGAACCCACAAGGGCTTGTTTGGTTGGTGGTAACCGCTATTCCTTGGTTCCTTGGTCAAACTAAACAAGCTAAAATTGAAAACTTCCATATGAAGCTAGCAATAGCTAAGCTTAATGTCTAATTTTTCTTTTATATTAGCAAATAATCCAGGAATACCTATTCCTTAAAAAATGGAAGGAATACGTATTCCTCATTCATCCTTTAATTTAGTAGAAAATTATTGACATTAAGGCTTAGTTATTTTCAGTTTACTATGGAAAGTTTCTTAAATTTAACTTGTTTTTATAGTTTGACCAAGGAATAGCTATTACGACCAACCAAACATTACCCAAGTGCTTTGTGTAAGTGATCTGATTGCCACAGGGCATATGTTCTGCTAATTAAGCAGCAGAGCGCAAGTTTGGTGAAAAACCGGAAACTCTGCCAATGTTATAGGCCTCTTTTTTCTGATTGACAATGTAGTCAATCTCTATTTTGACTAATCTAACCTTACACCCTTAACAAGTTAAACCTGAACCCCAGGCAATCTTATTAATTGAAAGTTAATCCACAGTAAGTTCAGAACCTTGCATATGAATAAAAGGGTGACCTCATCAAATAATAAAATTTAGAAACAGCCATTCTGGCCTGAAATACTTATATGAATATAAATGGAGGCTTGCTCTAACATGGTGGATTCCATCTCTACAACTTTAGAATCTTTTATAGTTTGGCTTGAGGTGTGTTTAATCATATTCTGTTTCTTGATCTTTCTGCTACATTCCTGTGCTGGAAGTAGACACATGCATACTAGTGATCTGTTCTTAATATTGCTGTAACATAAACCTTCCTCTTCAAAAAATGTTATTTTCTTATCCCAAAGAAATATAAAATCTTATAAATCAAATAATCTTGATACTCATTACCCATCAGTTGTATTCTTTCCTATTCTTCAGAACAAATTTTCATATGTGGTTGTAATGTTGTAGAGCACAACCCCCTGACTACATACTAAAGGAGGCAAAAAACACCAGCAAGTTTTTTAAGTGCGTTGGGAGTGTCCAAAATATAGAGAATGGTGACTTTTCTGTCGGTGGCAGAAATTCTTACCAAGCATTGACAGAAGAAGAATATGAAGCTGTAAGTCTTCAAAAATATCTAGAAGTAAAAGAAAAGAGGAGCTTTTCTTTGATGAAGATATGTTGTAACATTTATTCATTTCTTTTCAAATTTATTTTTTTCTTCTGATTGTTATTGTTTCTTGTTCTTGTGCAGAGAGAGTTGAAAAAACCATTGATCGGGAAAGAGTATTTCAATCATAAGAACCTTGAAGCAATTGTTACAAACTATCCTTACCGGAAAAACCTGCCTAAAGAAGATATTGTTAAAGGTTAAGATTTATTTTGTGTAATTGAAATTGAATGCATGGGATAGCATAGTGTGAAACAGTTTATGTATATATATATATATGGAACAACCATCTTTAAAGAAATTGCTGAGGCTGTTGTATCATGAACCTGAAACAGAAAGCCAAGTACGACTAGCTTTGGTTGATTTCTTGAGGGGACTTGTTGAGTTTGATCCTGCAAAACGGTGGTCACCTTTTCAGGTAATTGACACTTCAACTGTTGAGCATTTTTTTATATCTAAGATTTTGAGATTGGTGATGCTATGCCAAATAATTTCAACACTCTAGATGGTTAACTATGAACTTTCTTCCAGGCTTCGAAACATCCTTTTGTAACTGGACAACCATTCACGTGCCCTTACAAGCCTCCTCCAGAGACCCCTCGGGTGGTAAGTGAATCAGATTACATAGCTATTGACTTTTATGAAATTAAGGTGAAAAGGCAATGTTAAGTTCCCTCAGTTTCTATTTTCACTGCCTTTCCACACCTCACCTTCAAATATCAATCATGTTTTTCTGGTTAGGCTTGTTATCCTTTGTTTCTGGAAGGAACACAGCACATATTTTGTTGAATGTTAGTAGACTTGTGTAATACAAGATAAATACCATTAGCATTAACTGTATCCTTTCCTCACCTGGTACCACTCCCAAGAAAATAGTTGATTAACTTGTTTCTTATTTTTAAGAACTGTTTCTGACTATTAGTTTTCTTGAAATTCTGTTTCCAACTTATGAATTTGATTTTCCTTTGGGAGTTTTTTATATGTTCTTATTAAAAAACTTGGCACATTTTTTATGTGTTTTTCCAGATCCAGTCTTTTCCTTTCTTCACTTACTCTATTGTGCTTGAACTAGTCATGTTATAAGGTTGGTTTAATTGGTCTTTCCCAATTCCCATAAATTCTGCTGGTTTATGCCATGGCAACCAGTTCTGGTTATTACAAGCTTTATGTTTGATGATACTTATCTGTCTTCTTACAAATATGAGAAATAGAAGAATTGATAATTTATGTAACGTGCATCTCTCTCATGTTTCTTCTCTCTCTGGTAGCCTGTTGCTCAGAATCTTAAGGTGGACCATCATCCAGGTGGAGGGCATTGGTTTGCTGCTGGTCTCTCGCCTAATGTGAGCGTAATTCCCCTTTAATACCAATGTTAATGTTGTTAATATCTGTCTTGATTGAAATAACACACATACTGAGGTCTATTTTACTTATGTAGATTTCAAACAGGAATAGAGTTGCCATTCATAACAGCCCACACTTTCAAATGATGCCTTATGCTCATGCAAATAGTTATGGCAGTGTAGGAAGCCATGGGAGCTATAATGATGGCACTGGGCTTGGAAGCAGCTATGGGAGTTATGGGGATAATAATAATATGTTTGCATACTATTCACCTGTTGGTCCATCTGCAATTAACATTCATGCGCAGGGTGGTGCACCAATGCTTGGAAGTAGTCCTGATGCTAGACTTAGGATTATGCAGTACTCACATGGAAATGGGCTGGGTATGAGTCCTTCGGCAGGAAATTTTGCACCACTTCCCCTGGGCACCAGCCCCTCTCAGTTTACTCCACCAAGCTCCTACAATCAACTTTCAATTGGTTCTCCTGGACATTATGGTCCAACTTCTCCTGCAAGAGGCAGTTGTCAGGGATCGCCTTTAGGAAAGATGGCTGCATCTGGCCAGTTTAATAGAAGAAAAAGTTGGGGATACTCTGGAAGTTCCCAATCTCAAGAACTCCCACCGTCTACACATTGGCATGGACATGTTAGTGATGGTGCCACCTCCAGTCAAGCTGAAGGAACTTCTCAAGTGGTTGGTGGTTCCCCCTCAGATCTGCAGTTAAATTCCAGCACAGCCAGCATCAAACAGCAGCGAGGAGGTGTTGGCATGGCTGCAGGCTTCTCTGTTATTCCAAATGTACCTTGCTCCTTAACCCATGCTTCCAACATGCAACTGCAGCATGGTACAGGACTAGCTCATGAAAAGTCTGAGGCTAGCCTGTCATTGCCTGATCCAGGAGATTGGGATCCCAATTACAGGTAAGCTCCATGCTTTAAACTGCTTTTTGGACTAACATGTATAAAATGATTTATGTTAATATTTAAAAGATTGATTTATTCAGGATGCATAGGCATTGCAGCGTTGCTGCTATCACTGCATTTTATGTGTAAACTATATCCAAAAAAATTGAGAGGAACTGATTCAAGTCTTAAAACTACTTGTTTGCTCTTAAATGTCTTTTTCCCTCCTAAAAGTTATCAAAGCTGTTAACAAGGACAATTGTTTTATTTACCCTTTTAAGATTTCAGGGATGTTGGGATTAGTTGTTCAAATCCAGCTAGTAGCTAATAGCCAATATCTGACCAACCACTGATATTTCTTGTTGTTTATAATCTAAGTTCCCTAACAACTAAATCAAACGGCCATTTAGATTGGCCTTTAACAGGAGGATTTATAGCAGCAATATGTGGCATTGACAAATTAAGTTTTTCTACTGTTTGACATCTATCATTGAGATTGTGTTTTGTTTATGAATAGTTAATTCACAAAATAATGTCTGATAAAAACAATTCACAAATAATATGGATTTAATCTCCTTGGCATAAATTTCTTGATTAAGAGCAACACAAGATGAATGCTCGTTATCATTGTAGCTTTGTAGTTTTCATGAATATTGGATGTGGGTTAAGGTGATATATTTGTGAAACAAAATTCCAGCTATCAGTGACACTATCATAAACTAGATATTGAATGCAAGGGATCTTCATCTGGTGCTTATATGAATTCTAGGAGTTATGATTTCATGAATGATGAAGCTGCATTCAAATACAGAAACAGACTAGATTCCTCATAAATTCTAGGAGTTGGTTTCTAGATTCTTTATTGTGATTTGAAAAATGTGATCCACTGATCCTTTTAACTGCTGATGTTACATTCGTTGTTGCTATTCCAGTGATGATCTTCTTCTGCAAGAGGGTGGATCGGATGAGAGCTCTATAACAGCTGAGTTCGGCAGGGTAATGCATCTTGGTGTAGCTGACTCATCAGTTGGTACTTGGAGATTCAGCTGTGCCTCAAGCACAAGCTCAAGTTTGCCAATTCAAAGGTATATTGCTAGTCCTCCAGTACTGGTGGCATTGCTTATTCAGAATTTCTCTACCTAGTAGCATGTTTGATAAGATGGATGGAAAGGAAATGGGGAACGTATCTCTCTACCTTCTAGTATGTTTGTTCAGTCAGTGCAGTGTTAATTTGTAAAGTCTCCTCGCATCTTTGTCTTCATCTTCTCATCCATGTCATGTTTGGTTTTGACTTGTATGCATTTCAGTTCTATTCAAATTGCAAGTGGTTGGTGGTGCCTGAGAATAGTCAGACCACCTCATGATTTGTTTATGCTATGTAAAATGTTTCAAATAAATTAAACTCTTAGTGATAAATTGATGATGAACCAGAAAAAGATATGGAGTAATTATTTGCAATATTAAGGAGTGTTATGTAATTATTATTCTAGTTCTTTTTTAGGTTATTATTAGTTTTCTTACTTCTGTTAGGATTAGGTTTTTTATTTAGAGTATTTATTATGAATCTAGGTTCTAGTCATGTATTGTGCTGCAACCAACCTTACTGTGCTGCTTGAGGATTTTCTCTCTTTAGAGGTGATGTTTAAAGCCTATCCAAAAAAAGAAAAAAAAAAAGAGGTTCATTGCAGCACAATAATCCTAGGTGTGACTCCTAGGGTTTTTCTCTCTTTCTTTTCCTGTTTTCCTACCCTTTTCATCTCTAAAATAGCCCCTTAATCCTAAACTCACCATACCCCTAACCTTTCCCATGTCACAAAGTCTGAGAACCTCTTAAAGATACTAGGGTGTGGATCAACTTAAGAACTTTCAGATTGGATAAACAATCAAGTAGGGGACAAGGTACAACTTTTGAAAATTCCTGTTACTTCTGGAGAAAGGTGGCGACAGAGCTCTGATTTCCTATTGCAAATTTTGGTATGTTGTATTCATTTCTTTTTAATTTAATTCTCTGTGGTTACGTGCACTTCAGGCCAAATGGACCTCTAGCATTTTCACATGTAGAACTGGGCAGTCCTCCTTCAGCTCATGATCTACATGCTGGATTGACCCGTTTTATGCCCAAGACGTCTCATTTCATTCCTCATATGATGCAAAGTTCTCCAAGTCGTTTGGGACAGCAACCTGTTCAACGGTACAATCATAGGAGGACTACTGCAGCTAGGGGTAATGAGTGGAACCACATGTCCATCGACCTCCCTCCTTCAAACCATAACTCTGGGGGCCCACGTTCTCCGGGAAATAGCTCATTCAGCAATGGCATGCACTGGGGTACTTCCTGACTTTTTAAACTTGTTACACTATTCAGTTGCCTTTCTCTGCTTTAGTTTCTTATAGCTATATGCTATTCAAAATACAAGAATATTGCAGTGTGATATGAGCAATTTTACTGTAGGGCGCAGGGCCAATCATCCCGTCTCAAATATTCTGCCAGCATCTCGTGGAAGAAAGGATTATGGAAGGATTGCTTAATGGCTTGATTTTTTATGGCGTGGGTTGTGTATTGGGTGTTTGGCAAGAAAGTAGTGGACAGTTCACTTTCCTAGTGGGCTCATGTGCAAATGCTCATCCTTACCATGCTCATTCATTGTGCTTTGCATAAATATAAACTGACAAGTACTGTTTGCTTGTCTTTCAGTCAATTGTGAGCCATTGCTATTTGTTTGGATATGGTGTTTCAATGCTCTTAATCTCTTCTTTCATTTCCCAAATGCCTGTTTCCGTATTGTTATTGCTAAATTTACTAATGCTGAGTTGCTGTTTCGCTTATAACTTGCATATCTGTTTAAAGGAATCTAACAGCATTATTGGAGGATATGCTGCGGCTGCTGGAAAGAACTCAACAAGAACTTGAAATCTGACATGTTTCCAGAGGGATGTTTTGGCCTTCTACTTACGTTAAAGGGGTAAACTGAATCGCTTTCCTTTGAGGTATATGCAGGGTTTCAGGGGTAGAATGGAGTCTGTGCATTTACTCGAGATTAGCTTAACCAAATTTGGTCCCTTTTTTAACATCATACGTGCTTCCTGATTAACTTAACATTAAGGTAATGTTGGCAATCAGTCGTTAATATACGATGATTATTTTTGGTGTTGGTGGAAGAAAATGGTTAGAAAGAAATGGTCCAGTTCTTTTGTTCAAAAAAGTGACTAGCTTGTATGATGAGCTCCTTTTTCCCTTAAATTTTTTTTCTTCTTTCTGAATTTCCTTATTTTCGGAAGAAATTGTTGTAAATTGTACGGTGGTGTGGTGTTATTAACACGCTCGAATGCCCATTTTCCAGTTCTTTTTGGCGTTGTGTGTGTGTTTTTTATCGGGAATTTGCAAGTTAGTCATTTGTAATTTGAGTTTAGTGTGCATGAAGATTCAAAATTTTAAAATGTATTATATAATATAATTGTGGTTTGAAGTATGTGTTTATAGGAAAATGTTCTAAATACCATTTTTGTTTTTCTTCTCTTTTTATTCTTTTAATTTAAGGGCTTTAAAGTTATTTTAAGTGTTATTTGTATTTATGCATATTTTAAAATTTTAGGTCTTTATTTATAAAATAATAAAGAAATAAGTAGGGAAGAAAAGGAATTCCAGAGACAAAAGAAGACAAACAAATCATGCAGATTTTTTTTTTTTTATGTCATTTTTATTTTCTATACAAGTTAGAAGCCCTATATAAGCTAAAAGAATGGTAAAAATTATAAGAATAAATCACCTTGAGTTATGAGTTACATGAATTTGACCACCTACTAAGATATCAAGTGAGGAGTTATATGGTGGAACTATATCATTATTGTAAATGTATGAAAGAAGTGAAAGTTAATTACCATTTTATGATGTGTAAATGCATGGAAAAGAGGGGAGGTGAAACATCTACAAAAATGAATTGTTTCATGGTAAAATCTTCTAACACCAAACCAATTTCATAAAAAAATACCATTAAATGAAACTCTAATGTTTAAACTTCTAAAAATTTGGGTCATATCTAGACCTGGCAAATGGGCGGGTTAGGGTCGGGTCAACTCGGATGACGAGTTAGACGTGTAAGGTTATAAACGGGTTGCGGGTTGGAAACATCCAACCTTAACCCGACCTTAACGAATTACGGGTTAACCCGCGGGTT
>BPVZ01000027.1:1444834-1456825 GCA_020521535.1 Rubroshorea leprosula | reverse complement strand
TTTTTTTAACAATTAAATTTAAATAAAATTTAATAATTTTTAACGATATTTAATAAATTATCATAACCATAATAACCATTTAGGTAGTATGAAAATAGCGAACTTAAAGGCTCCCGAATTCCAGTCAAATCTAGGATTTCAACCTCTGCTGTTTAAGTTCCATTCTTGCTTGATAAAAGCTCAAAGTGGAATTCGTATTTCCCCTTTTTCCTTTGTGAAATAATGTGAACATGATAGAAGGTACAAACCACCAAATCTTAAAACCAAATAAACACCAATTAAAACCAAATATTCAGATTTTTTTTTTTTATCTTTTATATTGGTTTCATAACGAGAGACAACCATCTCACATCTCTTATTCCATTTTATTTGTATATCATATAATTCAAACTCAAAACTTCTTAATTCAAGCAGAAAAAGATGACTACTGAATTATTTAAATTATTAACAACATTTAGATCTAATGATTCATTCCCAAGTCGAACTACTTGAATTGAATTAATTGAGAATTTAATTCCCACCAACCATTTAAAAAAAATTCTCTCCCCCACAATTCCTTATGTTCAAAAATAAATAAATAAGTAAACACCAACTAATTTACGCAGCATATTCTTTCTTTGGCCAAAGAATCACAAATTTACACGAAATATTGAATGAAAAACAATGTTTTTAAGTGGCCGAGGTGAGAGGAACAACAATGTTCTATTAGCATCTCCACATAATTGTTAATGTATCCGAGTACAACCATCCCTCTTGCATATATTTTCCTAAACGCATTTTACTGTTTTCTTAATCTTCTTCATCTGTTTGATACCTCAATGTCCATGGCAAAGAAAATGTTGATTAAGAATCTTTATTTGACTCACCATTAATCAAGATCCAACAGAGAGCACCAAACTTGATTACTAAGTAGGATTGAGGTAGTTAAGAAGCATAAAACCTTTAGGTTCAGGTGCATAAATTGGGTAATGATCCCTCTGCCGCTCTATGCACTTGAATCTTGCCTCAGACATATGGATACGACCTTCATTTGCAGACATCAACCATCTTGAAAACAGGCATCATATGCTTGTACCCCTACTTCTCACTTCTGTCAAGAAAACTAAGGTTATGGTGCGCCCCCTCAATTCATATCCTCTGGTTCTAATTAATGCAATCATCTTCATCAGCAAAATGAATGATACTGATTAAAGAAATAAAAGCTTCAGGTTTGTTCCCATGATCTTAATACCGTGCTGTTCTCATTTCAACACAAGAACAAAAAGAAGTGCTAATCATTGTCTTTGACTCTTTACAACTATACGAGTGAGTGACTCTATCATTTACCTAAAATGTTATTCTTAACATTAAATACTAGTAATATGATAAAGACTTTCACAAAAGAACATTATTCTTATCAACTCACTTTATATTACAACAATTTTACTAAAAGTAGCCAATATGTTGAAAGAAAATTAGGAAATTAGAAGCCTCAAAAAATTTAGAAGATTATCTAATGTTAATGCATGAGAAAAATATGCACAGGGTAGGAGCATGACATGGGTACCAGATAGATTGCCAATAAGAAAAGCAAGATATATAATTTCATTGTATCACTACAAATCCATTAAGTAATCAGAACTCAGAAAAATCAAAAAAGGCAATGCTTAAGTAAAAAGATTACCAGTAGGAGCTGTGATTCTGATAGAGATGGTCAAAGCAAAATGCAACCCATCTATCAACCTCTATTTTACGTCTAAAGGTGCTTTGTAACAATCCAAGGAAAGGAGAAGACTTATCCTTCCCTGATAAGATATGCCAGACCCATGTGAATGATGCACAAGTTAGTCTTGACAACGGTAGTAGAAGCAGCATCTTTCACAGATCATTCATTTAAACTACAGTGACCAAGCAATGAAATCTTCCTTCTTGACAAGGAATCTTGTTTCACGTCAAGAAAGGAATTTATCATCTCAGCAAGGCAGCTCGCAGAAAAAGTCTCAATGCACCTAAAGTTACCAAGCAATGAAATCTTCCTTTGACTAGGAATCTTGTTCAACATCAACAAAGGAATTCATTATCTCAACAAGGCAGCTCTCAGAAAAATTCTCAATGCACGAACATCATGATTGGTCTCCCAGGCAATGACATGAGCAAGATGTCATAAAGCTGAATCAGCTTCTCCATCAGCTTATAAGTTTTGATGCAAAGACTTTAGCCTGATCTTGTTCCACAGCACTCAAAGAGACAAGTTGCCATGAATGAGTAAATACAGAGACATGAAGCAAGTCTGCGGTTAGATTCAAAAAAATATTAAATAATAGCATTACTAAAAGAGGATAAAAGAGCTAACAAAAATATATTCATCAGACTAATACCTCTGGGAACCAATTGAAGAAAGATAATTCATTTACCAATACATTATTCTGCCATTGCAATGAAAGGATATTACTTATTCATAAGAAATTTTTTGTAGATCTGATGAGGGGCAATAGTAAAACTAAACACCATTGTTATGGTTTATCACTAAGAGAAAAAGAAAAACTAGTCACACACGGTAAATCAAAAACAATCTTTACAAAGAAATTAAAATCTATTGCCACTTTGTCTGATTAGTGAAGGATAAAGGTTTCATAATTTTTTTTTTTTTAATCAGCAAAAAGGAAAAAAGTTGATAAATCAAAGCCACTACCATTCCAGCTCTCGGCAATTATAGTTCACAGGAATCATGAATCATGAATGGATAATAATTGTATTCCAAATATTCTTCTTGTCCATAGCTGAATAAGTAAAAGAAAAAATATAATAAAGTAGATATACCTGACCACCATTCAACCCAACAAAAATTCAAAGCACATAAAAATGTTTCATGGATCACATTAACATCTAGGAAATAAAAGCAGCAATTATTCACAATCACCTAAGAGAAAAGATAATAAAATGATAACAATAGGGAAGAACCAAGACAGTATGAACACATACCATGTATGAAGAATGAATGCCTGGTTTCAGAACACAGTGCTAACATGCCACCAACAATTGCATCTGAAAAATAGGGGGCAAGCTGACCACCTCAGGACAGGACCATTCCTCTCCTTTTATTTTGCCCATTTACTTTATATTCTTTTTCTTAAGTACTTCTTTGATCATCCTCTGAGCTTCAGCCTTCTTTCCTTGTCTTGCAAAGGCATAGCTAATACAAGAAAGAGTGTTTTCAGATGGGATAAACCCCTTTTCTTTCATCTCTGTAATAAACCTTTTGGCCTGATCCTGATATGACACTTTTAGTGCTCCATCCACTTCCGGTCGTCTTAAGAGTTTGCACCATCCAGATATAAGTATGTCATAAGTTGAAGAATTAGGAGACGTACCTCTGATTTTCATCTCCTCAAAAAGTTCTCTAGCCTGGGCCATCTTTCCTGCCGTAGCAAAATCATTGATAAGAATATTATAAGTGCCAGTTCTGGGAATAAAGCCTTCAGTGATCATTTGACAATATAGTTGTATAGATTCTTTCTTATTTCCAATCTTAGCATGGCCAGCTATCAAAGCATCATAACTTGAAGAACTAGGGTACAAGCCTCTTCTCTTCATTTCATTAAATACGTCATCTGCTTCCTTCATCAGACCAGCAGCTGAGAGACCCCAGAGGATGATATTGTAAGTCATAACATTTGGTGGAATTCCTTCACTTAACATCTGAGACATTGTAACAAAAGCCCTCTCAAAGTGTCTGTCAGCACAATACCCCCATACAAGGGAGTTGTAAGTATTTGTGTCAGCTAAGATCCCTCTTTCTCTCATATCTTCCAATACAAAAGTGGCTACTCTGGTCATCCGCAGTCTGCATAGAACAGTGATGAGAGAGTTAAAAACTTCCCGATTGAGTTGAAGTCCCATACCAATAAGGTGTTCATGCATCTGTAAAATTGCAATAGCCCTTCTACTCCTTGAAGATGCATCAAGCAGAATCCTATGAATAGTTGGGTTAGGTGACAACCCTAAAAGCATCATCTCGTTCAAAACATCCATTGCTTTTTCAATCTCACTGGCTTTAGAAAGCCCACCTATCAGAATGTTGCAAGTGATGGAATTTGGCATTATTCCACAATTCTTCATCTCATCCCAAAGGTTTAATGCATCTTGCAAGTTTCCCTTTTTACAGCATGCATTTATCATGGAATTGTATGTAATACGGTCTGGAACCAAACCCAACTCTCTCATTCTTGCATAAACAGATTGTGGTTCATATTTTCCAAGCCTCAAGAGACCATTAATTAAGACATTGTAAGCAACAACATCAAATGGTATATTTTTCTCAGTCATCTCCTGTGCCAAAGTAAGAGCTTCTGATTCCTTTCCCACTTTGAAAAAGCCATCCATGAGAGATGTATAATTAACACAGTCAGGTGACAAGCCACTAGACATCATATCATCAAAAAATCCCTTAGCTTCCTCCATTCTTCCAGCTCTTTTGAAGTTATTAACAAAAGCATCAACTGTGAATTTGTTTTCCTCTAATCCAACCTGTTTCATTTCATTATAGAGTTGAAGAGCATCATCCTCTTTACCTGCCTTGAGAAAACCATCAAGTAGAGCAGCATAAATAAAAATATTTGGCAAGACATTTTCACTCACCATCTTCCTCATCACATCAATAGCTTTATCAAGCATTCCCTTTTTAACATAGCCATTTATAATGGAAGCATAAGTCACAACATTCACTACAACATGTTTTTCCTTCATTTCCTTCAACAGAGCCTCTGCACCATCCATGTCTCCTAATTTACAGCGGCCATCAATCAACACAGTGTAGCTAAAAGAATTTGGCACTAACTTATGATGCTTTGAAAGAGAAACAAACATATCCTCTGCCTCTTTTGGCTTTCCAGACTTAAAAAGCCCATCCATCAAAGTGGTGTAAACCACCACATCAAACACCAGTCCAAGGACAACCATTTGACTTTGAAGGGCAGAAGCTTCCATGGGATTGCCTGCTTTAAACAATGAATTGACAAGAGTAGCATAAGAGACATGATTGGGATCCATACCCAATTTCTTCATCTCCTTCAATAGCTTTTTTGCTTCAGCTAGCCTTCCATGCTTGCAAAGACCATTTATAATTGAACTATATGTTACAATGTCAGGCAAAAATCCATTGGTGACCATTTCTTCATACAAAAAAAGTGCTTCCTCAAGTGCTTGCTGCTTAGAATACGCACTTATGAGTGTAGTGTGTGTGATGAGATTTGGTTCCATTGCAGCCCTACTTTCATCCAGAGGATCATTAGTCTTCAAAAGATCATAGCCATTGTTTCTCTTAGACTCCAAAATCTCATCAATTAAATTCTTTGCCTTAACAAAATCACCCTTTTCGCAAAACCCATATATCAAAGTATTATAACTGATGATATCGGGAACTAGACCCTCTCTTCTCATTCTCCCCAACAATTGAAGCGCATAACCAATATCTCCACTTTTACAATACCCATCAATCAATATGTTGAACCCTATAACCTCACTACAAATCCCACCATTGGACAAATTATCCATAACCCACTCTCCATATTTAACCAACCCAATACTACAAAACCCCTTAACCAATATGTTACGAGTGAAAGAATCAATACTTATACTTCTCTTAACCATTTCAGACAAAAACCCAAAACTCTGATAAGCCAAACCATGCTTGCAAAACCCCCAAATTACAGTATTATAAGTAACAGTATCTATATTGTTCTGGCCAACATTTCTAAGCAAATACAGCGCAAAACTGATATTACCCATTTTACAAAAGGAATGAACCAACACATTGACTGTGAAAACATTAGGCAAAACCCCACAGGAGATCATCTCACAGTAAAGGACCCATACCTGAGAGACCAAGCCAGAGGCATTGAAGCCATAAATAAGCCGGTTCCAGAGGGGCATAGTAGGAACAACACCACGCTTCCTCATCGCAGAGAATGCGTCTGTTGCATTGGAGTATCTGCCACAGTCCAAGTACAGGTGTATAAGGGTGCAGAAGAAAGAGGCATAGATATGGGTCTTGGTCGATGGGATGATACCAGTGCAAAAATTGCGAGGATAGAGAGGTGGGTTTTGTTTGGGTTTTGGGGTAGAAGGGTGATCGGTTAATGAGAAAGTAAAGGATTTTGGGAGAAAAAAATGGGGATGAAGGAGAAGGAAGGGTCTCCGGTGATTATTGAAATGCTTTATCATAACTTAGAATGATTGCTTCAAGGGAAAGGGATTTGGTTGGCCTGCTACACAGTTCAGTTTCTACTCTGTGATAGAATAAAGTGTCGAGGGAGAAGACATTAGTTTAATTTTATAAAGGGTGGGGATAAAAGTGTCTCATCTCAGAAAGATTGGGTACCAAAGAAGAAATTAACCTTTTAAAAACCTCTGCAGAAAGACCCTAGCCTTCTTCTGACCTTTCTCTCAGCTCTTAGGATCGTCATCGTCTTTTTGCTCAAACCTCGTCAATTCCATTCATTTGAATGAATCACTAACAATGTCAACCTTGCTCTTGAGACAAAACCTCAAACCCTCAGGAAAACTCCCACCGCTCTCCACTTTCCCACGCTTTCTCGCTTCCCAAACATCTAATTTCCCTATTTCACCAGATACCCATTTCTCAAATCCGCCTCATTTTGTCCCCCATGACACTTTTCGTCCTTCATTTTACAGAAAGATCTCAACTTTGGCTCATTTTCCGGGCAACCATAGACCAAAGTCATCCTTTCCTTCCAAAGCCTATTTCTCTACAGCTTCTACGGCTTCCAAAAATGTAGTTCGAGATCTTCTTGCAGAATTAGAGCGCGAAAAGCAGAGAGAAAGGGAGGAGAGGAAGAGAAAAGGGCTGGGAACCAAGGACATTGATGAGGATGACGAAGAAGATTACATGGGTGTAATGCCATTGATAGAGAAACTTGAGAAAGAGAAGTGGAAGGATACTGATGACTTGATGTTGCATGAAGAACCCACTGATTCAGACAGTGAGGAAGACGAGGAAGATATAAGAGCTGCAGAGAAGGGGTTTGAGACTTATAAGAGAAAGTGTAAGAGGCATGAGGAGTTGCTCAAAAACTTCACTGAGGCTGGTACACTATAAACTTTTATTTCTACTTTTTGGTTCAAACACCTATAATATTGAGTCTGTCATTACAGCTATGGCTTTTAGATTGTATATTTTAAATGGTAGACATCTTATGATTTTTTTTTTTTTTTAATTTCTCAAAATTTTATTTTAATTTACTGTTGTTGAATTAACAGCAATGTTCTTAAGCATGCCCTTAATTATCTCGAGCTCCCACATTTTCTTTGCCCTGCAGTGCATTCCTGGCAACAAAATGCTGCTTTTATGTTAACATTTCTGCTGCACTTATTTAACTTCTCAATTTTAGCTTATCTCTTAAATTTAAGAGGTGACTACCTCTGTAGTTGACATGTTGCTTTTGGATATGATTAGTGACATTTTTGACACTATATTTGACAGAGACACTTGATGAGGCTTTTCAGTGTATGAATAAAATTGACAAGTTTGAACAAAAACATTTCCGGCTGCGCCCTGAATACAGGGTCATTGGTGAGTTGATGAATCGACTAAAGGTAGCAGAAGGTAAAGACAGATTCACTCTTCAACAAAAACTAAATAGGGCTATGAGGATGGTAGATTGGAAGGAAGCCTATGATCCTAACAATCCTGCCAATTATGGAGTTATACAGCGTGAACAAGTTGGCGCTTCTGAAGAACTTGTAGAACAGGCTGGAGATGAAGGAGAAAACCCAATGATACCAGGAGATGCTGATGATGAGGATGAAGAAGAGTTTGATGACATGAAAGAGAGAGATGACATACTGTTAGAGAAGCTTAATGCTATTGACAAGGAACTTGAAGAGAAGCTAGCACAGTTGGATCATACATTTGGGAAGAAAGGAAAACTTCTGGAGGAGGAGATTAGAGATCTGGCAGAGGAAAGAAATGCTTTTACAGAGAGGAGAAAAAGACCTCTTTATAGGAAGGTAAGTGCATGCATCATCCAACTTGTTTTTTTTGTCAGTTACAATGATCTATCAGATAGATAACTTCTTATCAGTTATTTTCCAGATTATAATCCAAAAGTTTGTGAATCTAGTTGTGATAATTTGGATGAACTTTGCTTGTTGCAGCTTTTCCTCATTTTTTCTTTTTTCAGGTACACTTTATTTTTCTCATCAGATTTTAATTGGTTGTAGCATTATAAAAATATGCCAGAAAAATATTCTGAAGTTAAAACTTGTATTGCCTTGTTTTGTGTTGCATGATCTCTATGCTTGCACAACAATAGAACTTTTGAATAATCACTTTTTAAAATAACTGATTTTAAGCTATGTTCATTGGAAAGGTCAAAAACTTTGTTACTAGTCTTAGGTTTTAAAGCTAAGAGTCCTAGAATGTGCTTTTTCTCGTACTCCATTGTGACTTAACTGTGTGCTCTGGGTGGTTTTTTAAGCACTCATGTATCTGGGTTATTTATTATCCTTAATTCATGTACTTTAGTTTAGAACTCAATTTGGAATTTGTTATATCACACATGTTGAACTCTTTATAAGAATTCTTTACAGTATCAAAGAACTTTGGTAAGGCTGAAGAATGATAGATTCATTTTCATATATCTATATGAAGTTCTTTGCCCTAAGCTTGACCATTTTGGGCTGGATTATCTGGTATTTTCACTTGTTTTTACATGGTTCTGCATTAGTTTGGCAATGCTTAGTCAGATTGTGTGAAGAAAAGTTGTAATATTTACCTGATTTTGGTTTCAACTAATTTTTCGACATTTGTGTTATTGGTTTGAAGGCACATGTATTCTTATTCTCAATCATAATTAACTCAGTTCTTGTCGTACAATGGCAGGGTTTTGATGTAAGGTTGATAGATATGAATCGAACTTGTAAAGTGACTAAGGTATCATTGTGTCATCCAAGTTCTTTATGATTTTAGGTAGTTTCTATGTAATTCTTGATGATTTTAATGTGTTTCAGGGTGGTCAAGTGGTCAAGTACACTGCAATGTTAGCTTGTGGGAATTATCATGGTGTTATTGGCTTTGCAAAAGCAAAGGGCCCAGCAGTCCCCATTGCCCTTCAGAAAGTATGTTATTAGTGACATTTTCTTATGCCTAGTTATTCCTAGACTAATTATATATTTAGTATTGCTTAGTATCAGTTACAATAATTTCCAGAAAACAAAATTTCAAAAAGTACAAACTTGAAACCAGCAACCTGCTGTTTAGAGTTCCCTGGTTGACCTATATTTGTTTAACTGACCAACAGACTAAACCTGATATGCAGACTCGTTAGGTTTACCAACTAATCTGGTTATTAGTTTTCTAATTGGTCATCATTTGATATTTATTGGTACCATCTCCTTTACTTTGGAAAAGTCTTCTTTGGCATCTTTCATTATCACTCTTTTTATGCAACATAAAACCTGGGCCTGCAATGACTACTGCCAATCTGTATGCTTCATTAAATAGAACTCGGCCTGCTTTGATTACTTCATCCTAGCATTGGAAAACTCATTGAGATGAACACTTTGTATAATCCCCTGTGAGCATATTTAGTTTATCCATTTTTATGTTTCTAGTTTAATGTCTGTTTCACCTCCACTTGTTTAACCAACCAACAGGCATATGAGAAGTGCTTTCAAAATCTCCACTATGTTGAACGGCATGAGGAGCATACTATTGCACATGCAGTTCATACTACATACAAGAAGACTAAGGTGCTTCACTATCTTTTCTGGTTGTTTCTGATCTTAGTTTTTCCTAGGTTCATTCCTGCCTGCTTCCTACTGTTTACTTTTCTCTATTCTTCTCTTTCTGAACTTGTACTCTGTCTTAGGTGTACCTCTGGCCTGCATCAACTACAACAGGCATGAAAGCAGGAAGAACAGTGCAAACCATTTTGCATTTAGCTGGCTTCAAGAATATCAAATCAAAGGTAATGGCCTTTCTGATTGAATAATGTTCACTTGGCGGTTTTTAGGAAAGCTGAGATCTGTCAAAGTAGACCCTAGAATAGCCAACTATGAAGTTTTCCAACCTTTGTTTAGTACAAGGTCCAAAGTCTACAGTCTACCCTCTAATCCTTACTAAAAAATGGAAGATATTCCATAACCAGCCTGGTAATGGTTTATTCCATTTTGAGTTCCATATCTGACTAGGTTGGTTTCTGGTCTTGAGTTGTATTTGTTGGTTGAAAAGCCCTGGTTTCTAGCCTTCCAGCCCAGTACACTTCTCGCCCATAACATTTTTATATCATGATTTTGTTAACCTCAACTTTCTTCTCAGGTTGTTGGGTCAAGGAATCCTCACAACACTGTCAAGGCTCTTTTCAAAGCTCTAAATGCAGTAACTATCATCATCACTAATACCAAAGTATTTATCAGTTTCTTCTTACCAAATATCAGTTTGACTGCTGTCCCCATTTTGTGTTTTACAGATTGAAACTCCAAAGGATGTCCAGGAGAAGTTTGGCCGGATTGTTGTCGAGAAATATCTGCTGTGAGAGGCTTGCTATATGGGAAACCCCAACTATCCAGGCAATGTTGATTTCATAATTTTTTGAATCCAAATGAATTGAAAAGTGTGTTAGGAAAATGAAAATTTTGCCATGGACAATACAGTTGATGTTTTCTCTTAAGTATTATAGATTCATAATTAACATCGAGGAAATTGGGTCCAAGTTTTCTGTGTCCCCAATAATCAATCAGCATGGATTCTCTTTTTTTTTTTTTTGTACATTAGATGATAGGCTATATAATAGAGAATAATCCTCCTCTTCCCTTAACCCCTCCCCAACCATCTCAAAATTCGAACTTAAGCTCTTCAACATAGTTCTCAAACATTTAACCCAGACACCCCTTGGGGGCATCAGCATGGATTCTTTCTGAAGTAACATTCAGTTTTAGTGAACTTAACACAAATTTTCTTTTCCTTGTGGTTTTGAATGGTTGCTTATCACCATTCTATTGTGCTCGGACTTTTTCCTCTGGAAAACAAGACATATTTGGCATACATGGTGTCCAACAAAAGTATCCTGCAAGAAATTTTAGGAATTGTTTTGCTGAAGGGGTTGCAACATCCTTCCCAGCTTTGCAGAGAAGAGATATCATCCACCTCAGGGGACCATTTTTTTAGTCTGACCCTTGTAGTAAGCCTATTCAGAACAGCCAGCTAGGAAATGAAATTGTCTCGAATTAAACCGGAAAAGCATACAGATTTAGACCAAGGGACTTTAGGCAGTTTCTTCCTCATATGGTTCCAAGTATGCCCAGTTATAAATTAGCCGGAGGGTCATGGGCCTAGACAACAGTATCCTTTTGATCTGATTTTGGATATAACACACCACATAGGCCAATTTGAATTTGCAGCAGTTCAGCAGACCGAGCAGGGGGGGCTAAAATCCAGTAATTCCCCTGTACAACACAAGACAACTTGGCTTGGAGAGGTAAGGCTTCATCCAGGGGAATCTTATTTCCCAAAGTTTCCAGCACAGGTCCCACTTGGGTGCCAATAATCAAACCACAGAAATGTATCCCTTAGCACAGCCAATTTGGCGTTTTATGAGTCTTGCTTGAGGTCTGAGTTTTGGTATCATCCTCCACGACCAAAAGGCATCACCAGCTAGCTTTACTTCCCCTAAAAGCAACATCTTTTTGACTTGTTCATAAGTTTAAGGTTCGTTTAGTGACAAATTATTTTTTTATAAATTTAAAAATATGTAGGAAAAAAATTGAATTATTTTAAATTTTTGTATTGATGGGCACTTCACCTTCACATTCACTTTTTTTTCATATTGTAACTCATCTTAAATAAGATGTTAATTGTGGCATTATTAAAAATTATTAAAAATTTTATTAAAGTGTGATTAATGAGTTTATTAAAATATAATATAAATATAAAAAAACATGTGATGAAATAAAAAAATCATCACTTTTACTTTGTCATCTCATTAGTTTTTT
>BPVZ01000027.1:1398897-1410366 GCA_020521535.1 Rubroshorea leprosula | reverse complement strand
TACTTGGTGACCTAATAAGTGATTAATCTATGTAACTCCTCCTTTAATAAGTGCTTAATCTATATACAACTCTTCCTTAATAGTACTTGCAATCTTACATAGGCTGATGAGATGATAACAATAATAAAAATATCATTTTTTCTTTTTTCTTACATTGTCACTTTTTAAATCCCTCTAATTCATTTTTTTTTCTACTTAATTCTTCCTTTATTTTACAATATCATAGATTCATAATGATTTTTAAAAGTGTTTACGTCTATATAATTATTAAAATAGAAAATGTTAATTTTTTTTAATAAATATTACGTTAATTATGACATATTGACATATTTTAAGTGTAAATGGCCGTGGAGAAATATGACCAATATGCAAGGACATGAACTTTCGGATTTTTACCAATCAACCATGCAAACTTTAATTCTTGCTTAGTAATCAAGGATGCCAACTTCAAAAAACTGAAGAATAAATAATGGGAACCATACCGAATGCTGACATGTTCAATATTCATCCCTATCATCATTGATGTGGCGAAATTTTAATGATTTTTATGTGAAAAATTTTAATAATTTTAATTAAAAGAAAGAACATATCATGTGAGACCCAAAATTAAACTTCCAACGTAGCATCTTAGAAAAAAAAAAAAGAAAAACCCTTCAAATATAGTAGAATTAGGGAGTTCACAATCTTTTTTCTCACGCATGGGCCGATTGATTTATCACTTGATTGTTTATTGAAACACCTCTCAAATTGAAAAGTCGAGTCTCCAGTGATCCCCTTCCCCATTCCGCCCTTGGTATGATAGGTTTGATTGTAATTTGTTCAAAAAAAAAAAAAAAAAAAGAGTTCACAATCTTGATTAGTAATTTTCAAAAGTTGGCATCCTTAATTAGTAAAGAGACGAAAGTTCTTGGCCTTATCAGAATATTTCTCGATGGAAGCGAGCAAAGGCACTTTCAAAGCAATCCGGATAGCAACCTAAGTACTTCAAACAATTTCGTTTCTTCAATGTATCATCTACTTCCATAAAACAAAAGTCAGAACATTCTATATCCATACTGGCATTTAAGATTTACAGAACCATTCCTCTTCTATTGAGGAAGTAAGACATTAAATACATCTAAATCTTACAACTAATTGTGTCGAGCTTTAAGCTCTACCCATGTAAGTTTGAAATCCTTGAGCATAATAGTAAGTAGTAACCTTCTTAGCATGAACAGGGTAGAGAGACTAGTGTCCTCAAAGATTGCTGTTGAGAGTAGATTTGTAAGGATTCAAAAATAAATAAATTGCTGTTTCTACCTAGAACTGCCTACCAAAAAAAAAAAAAAAACAAAGAGGGTTTCCAGCTAGAACTAGGACAAGTGAAAAGGGTCACTCTAAATTTATGTTTTAACAAACATAGCTATGGATAGAGACATTAGAATGAGCATTGCATTCCAACTCATTCACCTTCCCATGTACCAAAACCCTAGTTTATAAATTCATAATGCTTCCTTGAGGTTAAAGGCCCTAGTAATATCTCTAGCTTTGTCATACTCGTTGAGATCCACAAGCATTTTCTTCAGCCGACGGGCAAGTCCACCCAACTCACTCTCAGTCACACCCGCTGCACGTTTCTTCTCTAGCGTTCGTCCTAACTGCAATACATAATCCACCAGTGGCTGCAACTTCCGACTGCAGAAATGCAATTTCATGGGCAAATTGATTAGTGAAAAATGCAGACACAAAGAAATCACTGCTACCAACTTACTAGAAGGAAACTGATGCAAGTCTGGAATACACATTCCTAATTTGCTATGTTCTCTATTTAATTTACCTTGTTTTTTTATTTAACAAAGGAATAACCATTCCTTCAACCAAACATGCTGCAAAACTGACAACTTTAGGTTTAGCCTCAATAGATAAACAATTTCAAAACTAAGTTTTAAGACCAGCCAGTGTAACGTTGTGGGGATGATGCATTCATGAATGAGTCAAGAGTGCAACTGAAACTGGAATGTTAAAGATGAAGACATGTTTTGTACGGAGAAGAAAGAAATATAACAATAGGGACAACTTAAGAGGTGATACCAATTGAGCACAAATTAAGAGGATAGCTCAGATTATTTGATCACCAGAATTGAGAGATTTTATGGTCTACTTATCAAAACAGAATGATGACATTGTGGCCAATCAAACCGGGCCATCTGATACTCAAGGCAAGTTAAACAGTAAGATATGGCTACCAAACAACAAGGCAGTAGGGTTAAAGAGAACAAGGATGAATTTCTACAAGAGTTAGAGAAGAGAAAATAATGCCAATGACAAATCCTAATCTGCCAATAACTTGCAATTCAGATATTATCTACACATTACCGATTCTGAAAAATTGGTGTTAGCTACATACTGACACATCTAGCAAAAGGCCAGGATAACACAAAGAACTGGTTTATCAGACTCGATAATTTACTTGGCAAGCATAGGTCATAGCGGATGAAGATATTGTAAATAGGGAAAGCTTAATGCAAGCATCATGTTTTAGCATACAAAATTAAGAGTGTGCTATTTGTACCTGTGGTCTCTTGTAACACTTGGACCTGCCCACACCCCAGACAAAGAAGATACAATCCTTTCAGTTCTTGTGACTGCATCATGAACATCTGCTGTAATGATTTGAACATGAGGTAGAATTTTTCCATATAAAAGATCTTCAAGAGCAATCTTCTCTAGCACTGACAATGCTAAAATTTCTTTCCACAGGCAGATATTCCTCATCAAACGAATAGATATCCCAAACCTATATGCAGCAACATGTGCAGCGTTTGGCACAGCCTTCAATACTAGCGGGCTCCATGCTGGGACCTATTGAATACCATATAAGAAAGAAGTTAAGATTAGTAAGAGTTAAAGTATCATTAGTTCTTAAACTTGACAGACGGATGCGTGTGCATTCATGGATATGCAGAATGTATCTAGGCCTTAGTGTTCATATTTCAGAGAAAGCAGGGTTTCTTTTTTTTTTTTTTTCATGTAAAATGGTCTTAACCCAACAAAATTTGATCATGAAATACAAAACAGAGGTTCTTGATAACTCAGTTATAGCTGCTGCAAGTAAATTTTTTTGCAAATAATACTCAGTTACTGCCTTTCATTATTCTCATTAATTACATGTTATCACTAGTATAAAAGAAAAGGAAAACTTTACTCTGTAAAGATAGAAATAGATATTAGTGATATAGGACATAGAGAAACCTAACCAAGAAAGTAAATATATATCATATAGAAGTACATGCATGGTACACCCATTGCATGTGCTCATAGAAAAATATAATATAAAGAAAATAGAATAAATAAAACAGGCCATCCACCTACCATTATATTTGCCACAGCATCAGCAAGACGGGTGCGAATTGCAAGTAATAGTTCTGCCAGAGCTTCACTAGAAGCAGGGATGTAATCAATAACCAGACTTGTCGCAGAAACCGCATTCTTTGTCTCTCTTGCACTAAGCACATCCCAACAGTGGAGAATTTCATGATGCAAGATTGGGAGTGCAACCTTTTCCACTAGTCCAGGAACAAGGTTAGCATCAGCATCGTCAGCAGAAAAATCACCTCCATCTTCTGGAGAACCATAATTGAATAGCAAAGAATGCCTGGAAAGGAAAGGAAATGTTTAGCTCAATTGACTCTAGGAAAAAATAACAAAGAAATAAGTTATATTGTTTTCACAAGCACTCAACCATATACAACTACAAAATTAGAACCACCCAGATAAATTGACAAAATTATAATTAAATATGCCATTGAAGAGAAATAGCATTGGCACTAAATGTTAACTACCACTACCATTTCATATCAGAAAAGTCTGCATCCTCATGGAGTGGATCCCACTTTAGAAGCTCTAGTCTTACATAAGGAGAGAAGATAGAGGGAACACTCAATGACATGTAAGCATCACGGTAGCTCAACGAATAATCTCTCTTCCATCTTTCAAGCCTCTCTTTAACTACTGAAAGCTGCGAATACTCCTCAGATGCATCACTGAAAATTTCATCAGCAGTATGAAGCAACAACTTGCGATTAGACTGGTATGCTGTACTCTCACTATCACTTTCATCTGTGCTTGATTCTCCTTCTATTTTCTGGTAGGAACCATCAATATCCATAGACGATAATCTTTTAGAATCAAACTGAGATTTCCTACGTCGGCGAGCCTCAGCCCTACGCTCCATATCTAATCTTTTCTGCCGATTCATATCTCTACCAAATTCATCCAATTTCACTGGTAAATTCACTTCTTCCCTAATGGCAGCAGAAGCGGCCTGGGCTGCATTTGTGGCAGCTTTAATCATTGCAACACTACTTCCACGTTCACTGAAAACTAGCATAGCTGCTTTCACAGCTGCTTCTACCTCCATCATTTCATCATCATTATCAGCAGATCTTCTTTCTAAGACAGCTGAGGCACGTTCTTCATTAAGCTTCTGCATCTGCTCCTCAAGTTCCTCTATAAGAGGAGCTTTATGCTGAAAGAATGAAATGAACAGATATATATAGATCAATAAGTGGCTTCCAACTTAAATGCACCTCAAAGAAAACTTATAAACAAAAGGAAAAAGAAAACCTAATATAAAATGATATATGATCACCACCAAAAATCTTGAAAAACAACTGTACTTACATGGACCTCAAGAAAAACCAAAAAGTAAGCAACAAGTTCAATATATAAAACAGTATGTACACTCCATAAATTTAGAGCAAATACATTATTTATTATACACCACACAGAAAAATAAAGGGAATATGATGATATAACTTTTAACAAAGCATCCCAGTAAAAAAGAGATTTAAGAATTATGAAACAGCAGCAGCAGCTAGGAAGCTATGAGACAAGGAAATATTGATGTTTGATGATATCAATAAAAGCTGAAACAGAATATTCTTTCCAAAGATTATTTAGAGAATTTATTTTTCATGTATTTATGCTAAACATTCCGCTTGCACAAACTGAAAATCTTGTGCACCTTTTATATCAGTATCCATCCTGTATCAGTGTCTCTCATATATAGAATATACATGCACATTCAGATGTATACAATTTTATGTCCATGTATCATTTAATATCTAGCTAGCTTTTGAGTACAACTTATAAATAATATTAACAACAAATTTATGTGAAGCATAGCTATCAAAGTAGAAACAAATCACTACATTTTGTTGTGGAAACCTTACTTTTCTATTTATCAATTATCAGAAAATTTAAAATATAAAAGAAGGGGGGGAGGGGGGCGCAACCTAGTCATAGGGAAACACCACCTGCATCATTCAGTTAAAATATATAGAAGGCAAGGCAGCTAGGTCCATTCTGAGCTCTAACCTTAATTCATATAAAGATTAAGGACTGATAAAGACCCCACTGCACTGCATGAGTTTTGGCAAACTGGATCTTTCTAAGTTTACATCTGAGTATCATTATTCAATTCCTGGAAGATTCAGATTTGTTTCTCACTTTAAAGAGCCAAGAGTTCTACTTCATTTCAGTTTTATTAAGAACATGTTTTCGTGGTCTGCCTGAATCTTTCTAAGATTTTATATTGTTGTCCACTTATACTACAGGGTATATGGCCCAACAGAAGTGCAAATTTGGTGATCTACTGTGTTTTTAAAGTCATCTGTATTCGTATCATCTACTTGTCTTATTTCATTACAGAGAATAAGATAACTTCTAGAAACATTAAGCTCTTATGAGGATGTTCCTTTAGGTGTATTTGTTATAGACACCCCTGGTGTGATTGTCATGTTCAATTTCATGATCTATTTCTTTTTGTTTTTGCTTTATAAGAACAACACACACAACCAGCACCTGATGGCTATTATCAAACGCTAAAAGCCTAATTTCAATAATTCTTACTAGAAGAAACTGCAATCCTAAATTTCTGAGATTTCATTAATAGTGGCTGTCTAGAAAATTCTAGCATTTCCAGCAGCACAAAGTACTAAAGGATTAACCTATTATCAATTAAGATATCAAAATCATAATTATAATCCCAAATGCTGAATCCAAATTCTCAAATGAACTTATAGAAGAGAGTACCAAACAACAAGAACAACCAATAAAGACTTAAGCTAAAAAGGTGAAACACCATATTCCTGTCAAAAGACTTGCTTCAGCTCATCCATTGAATTCTCCAAGCTATAAGCCCCAAAATAACTCATTCAGTACTAAAACCTAAACTATCTATTGGCTTCAGACAAAGCATATATACATCTACCCAGCATAATGCAAACAACCTGGAAACCCTCCCCAGATTCTGTTTCCCAATCTGATACAACTAAATGGTCATATTACATATTTCCCCATTACAATCCATTCAATTAGCAAATGACTGTATCGCCATCCTTTTCTTTTTCAATTCAAGAAGATAAAAAAGACAATTTTCTTGATTCCTACAATAACCAGATGTCACATCAAAACAGAATGATTTCCGTCTCTTATTTCAAAAGCAGTACAACTGACTAAAAAAGTCATTCGGAGATTACCTATTTAAGCAACCTACTCTTCAAAAAATTTTAAACTCTGCACTTTCCAGCAGTTAATCAACTTAATCTGTGTCCAAAGCATACCTATAGTTGCCTAGTCATGACATGGCCACTGGCCAACATGATGCCTGAACCAAAGCCTGAATTTTTAGTGGTTCAAAAAATTTTGCTTGCAATATTAATTTCCAACCAATAGCATGCCAAAGTTGTAAATTTAAGGCCACTAAACAACCTACAGCCTTAAAAGCTTACAAACAGCTCATGATGAAAGATAGCAAGGCAATTTATTCATGCAGAATAAGTAGTACTAAAGGAAGTACATGTGTAAATGATAATGGTGTCAAAGCCTTTTTTCCTAGTTACTAAATATCAGCATGATTTGATTGTAAGTTGGTCACAATAAGATTACTCTTATTTTTCAATTTTCATATTATGATTTTGTAAAAAGTATAAATTTGGTAAAGTAACATGATGAAATGTTGCCAACCAATGAGTCAAACTTTATTGAGCAGATTTTGTTTTGATATGTAATCTAACTTAAGAAAGGTCGTGAGGACTGAGGGTAAGGTCATGAATACAAATCTGCAATAAGAAAGATTGAAAGAAGGATACTGACACACAAAAAAGCAGACAAGAATTGAACTGAATTGAAGTCTTACCTTCAAGAATTCACATATAACAGAAACAAAATCACGGAGCTTTTGCATAAAGATGAACTTCTCACCAGCAGCAGACAGAGACTTCTCGAGATCAGTAATATTCAGCAGTGAGGCTGACAAATTTTCATCGGTCTTTGTCAGTGATGAAACGGTTCTATTATGAGATTCCTATCAAACAGAAATGTCAAGCATGTATGAATAAGTACACATGTCCAATCAAAAGCAAGGATCAAGTTAGCATATTGCCAAAATAGGGCTTCCAACTTAGCAAAAAATTCAAAGACAATTAACACTCATACATTACACATATAATCAAACATTTATGGAAATACATATTTCAACATTTAACAACAGACCATTTTGCAAGCACTTTATATGCTGCAAAGGAACAACCTTACTTCCCCAATAAAAGCAAAACTACTGCCCAAATAACAGCAGTACAGTATGAGAAATGGCATGGTTTACAAGTTTTAATATGTAGCACTATTGGTTTTCTCAAGGGATCTGATTTTTTTTTTTTTTTCTGTGATAGTCTAATCCACAATTTACTTAGAGAATCTCTAATCTTAGGCAGTTATGATTCAATGGAGGTTGGTCAAACTCTTGTATCTCACTTCAACAATGTACTTTAATTTACAGTATCCACCCAATACCAAAAAAAAAAAAAAAAGGAAAAAAAAAAAGAAAGGAAAAGAAAGGAAAAATGCAGTAAGGATACAAAAAGGCTAAGATATTTTTATTAAAAGAGTATTCACAAAGTAAACTCAAAACTTCTGAGGTTACACAACAAAAGAATGCAGGAGGAAATAAAATCTTTAATGTCTTTCCTTAAACTTGTTAAACTTTAGCGCAACTGGCTGATTACAAGGGTGATCTGGGTTCAAGTACTTTGTAATGATATTACCCTTTAGATTTAACTTCTCAAAGAAATTAGTACCAAGAACAAAGCAAAATAAAATCAATACAAATCCTACCCCTTGATACTTAAAGAGTTAAGACATCACCAGATAATGCCCCAAAAATTCAAGCATCTGAAACTCTACCAAATATCCTTGGAAAATACATACTAAGTGCAAAGTAGAAGATTCAAGTTCAATTTGAGCATGTCCAAGTAATAATAATAATAGTAGTAGTAGTAGTAGTAGTAGTAGTAGTAGTAAAAGATGAAAATAATCATACCTTAATCCTCCTAAGGTTGTCATGGATAGCCCTTTTAGCAATCTCTGCTTGGTCTGATATTGACTTGACATCCCCAACTGCTCCTCCAATAGTAGTGGGAGGAACTGATTGGAGACTAGGGACTGGACCATACACAGATGTTCTTGGGTACATATATCCTGACCTATGCTGCTGTTGCTGTTGCTGTTGCTGTATATTTTGAATAGTAGAAACACCAGTTCCAGTGGTAACACTCCCATCATCCACTCTCTTCCCTAATCCCTTCTTAAACTGCTCCTCCTCCCACATCTTCTCCTCCTCATCCTCCTCATCACCAGCAACCTCAACAGTATCCCTCTTTGAAACTGCACTTATTGGCCTCTCTTCAACAACCTCAAACACACCCCTTCTCCCACTCTCACCAAACAACCGCCCTCGAAACTCAGGCTCTTCATCACTCAGCTCCTCTAGTGCACTGCGGTTATAACTCCCCTCGTCCAAGGATATGTAATCAGGCAGAGACCCAGCCCGGGACTGCCGCAGGCGCTCCCTCTTTGCCTTGATCTTATCAATTGTTGCTTTATCCATAAACAAAAAAGAATCTCTCTCCTTATCAATTTCCATGGAAGCCAACCGAGATTCTGTGTCATCTTTATCATCAACTTTGTCCTTCTCAGCATCTTCTCCGACATCTATATCTTGAGACTGGGGTTTGAGGAGGCCCTTGAGGACAATCTTGGGTTCAGAGGAAACCTGCGAGCGAGAAGAAGAGGCAGCAAGGATTCGGGTGTTTTTCTGGAGCTCAAGGAGAGCTTCTTTTGTATAGGTACCAGCTTGAGGCTGCACATTGGAGGGAAGAGGAGCAAGATTACGGCGATCTTTGGCAGAGGTGATCTTGTGTGAGGATGAGGGTTTGCTAAGACGGGCTGCACTCTGTCTGTCTCTATTATCTTTGCTCCTGTTTAAGGAAGGTTTGGTTGTTTCTTCTTCGTCTTCTTGGTCATCGACAAAACTAAGGCGAGTAGTGGGCTTGCTTTTGGGTTTGGAAGATGGAGATTTTTTGGCAGTTGAGGTGTTATATCCATTACTGCTAGTGTTTGCATTGTTATCATCGTTGTCATCATCAGTTTCATCCGGCCGGCGGCGGAAGTTCCTGCCTCTTACACCACTGCCACTCATGGTTGATTAGGATTGCAGGAAGCTAGAACCCTTCCTGTACAAACCAACAAAGAGATTTTTAGGTACAAGGATTTAGGATCTAACTTCATATGTACTCAACTCAATTAAAGCCTAACAGATTTGTAAAGTAATCCTATACCATTCCCTTGTTCCCAAGGCAACTTTACTGAAATAACTTCTTAAAATGCATACAAAATTTCAAATTCAAGATCCAAGCTTTTCCTAACAAGAATGTATACCCAAAATCGTAGCTCAAACAGTGTCAATAAAGAAATAAGTTGCACTTTATAATTGTCATATGGTAATAATTCATCAAAGGCAGGCTTAAACTTCACAACAAGCCATGAACAAAAGAGAAACAGCAAAAAAAGAAAAAGAAAAAGAAAAATAAAGAAGAAGAGGCTAATTGAAATCATCCCCATTGCACACAATCTAAAATCTACCAACAATAAATACAGGAGATCATGAAAACAAATGCAGCGCACAACTACAAATAATCGCAATACCTGAATTGAGCCGAAATTTCCTTTTTGCCTTCCTTCTAAATCGGTGGCCAATCGCTCACAGAGACGCTGCTCCTCGAGTTCTCTCTTTGGTCGTTCTGTTCATGCTCTAGTCTTCTTCGGTGGGTTGTCCGGCGGTGAAGCAGGTGAAGAGAAAAAGCATCAGTTCGGCGGCAAACAGAATCCAAATCCCCCCGTTCTCGATTGAAGGCGGTAGCTTTTCCCTTTTTTAAGGGTTGAAGGGTGGCTAAACCCCCCTCTCGCAATTGCTCTTGTTTTCCTTTGTCTCAAGCTGAATCAGTCATGAGGGATTTGGAATGAAAAAAAAAAAAAAGGTTTTGGTTTAAATTAGGAGAAATTAGTGTGTATGAAATTTTGATTTTTAAAAAGAATTAAAATTTTAATTTATTTAAAAATTAGAATTAAAATTTAAAATTTTTAAATTTATATCAATATCTAATAAAATAAATTTATAAATTTCAAATTAAATTTATATTAAATAAAATGATATAATTTAAGACGAAAATTCTAATTATATATGTACTTTTTCTTAATATTATTTATATGTCTTTATGGATGACTTAATAATTATAGACTAAAATCTTTATATTAAAAATTTTAAATCTAAAATTTCAATTTAACAAAAAATAAATTTTTTTTAAAGTTATTCTAATATATAACTCATTATCCGAAAACAAAAATTATATATTATTCATATAAATTCATATTTATATACATTCATATTTTTATTTATTTTTTAAAAAAAAATATACTCACTCACCAATATATAAAACATAAAACGTAAATAAAATTTGAGATTAGTACATATCAATTTAAAAAAAAATTAAAGTTTTAATTTATATTTAAAAATTAAAATTTTATCTTATTAAATGTTAATATTTAAATTTAAAAATCTATTATATATTTTAATATATTAATGTTTAATAAGATAATTTTTTAAATTTTAGATTAAATTTTAATTTAATAAAATAATATAATTTAAATTAAAACTTTAATTATTTTTAAATACCAAAATTGATATGTATTTTTTTATAAAATTTTTTAAAATTTCTATTAATATTATTTTATTTAACCTCCTTTAACAAAAATTCCAACCTGTGGTTGGATTAAAATCAATGATTGCATGTTAAGGCATTAAGTTTCATGAATCAATTGTTAAGTATATTTAATATTTATTTTTTTGATTTTGATTACACAATAAAATGTAATTATTTTTCATCTTTTATCATATTTTACTTGTATGTCACGTAGCTCAAACACAGCATCTTTTACTTTCAACAAAAAAAAAAAACATAATTATTAAGTTATTTAAATTGTTATTTAAGTTATCAATAGTATATTTAATATTTTAATAATGATTAAAGTTAAAATTATGACAATAACATGCTATTCTCCATCCCCATACTCCTCCCAAATTGGACAGCAGAA
>BPVZ01000027.1:1369252-1381127 GCA_020521535.1 Rubroshorea leprosula | reverse complement strand
CATAACACCACCCTTGTTTACTTTACCTTGGACTTTGGAGTCCAGTTTGACTGTAGTCATCTTCATTTCATTATCAACCGGCTACGTGGCGAGGGTTTTGCAGAAACGGGAAAAGTGAGAAAGCAATGGCAGCGAGATGAAAAGGGGGAATCATGCCTAATTAATTTTAATATAAAAATACAAATACTATTATCATATTTGTTTTGATATTTTAAGATTTTTTTTTGTTTAATTTGATCAAAAAAATTGATTTAATCTAATTTTCAACCTTTTGTGCAAAGGTTATTATAGACCTTTTAAAACTATTGTGATGAACTTATGATAACTTTATATTTTTATTTACGTGAAAAATTTTTTTTTTTTGAACAAGTTGTTAAGGGACGAGTTCGAAACCCACCTATAAAAGAGGAGGAATGCACATCAAACTGGTAGGCTGTCAGTTGACCCAAAAAATCAAGTGCACATGAAATCTAATTTTAAACGTGCAGTTTACTAAATTAAGAATGAAATTTTTACCAACTTATTATAGAAGAAATTTTCTAAAACTATATATAGGGAAGTGTAAATATCTTGGAGGAAAAAAGTTTAATATAAATTAAATATCTTTAATGGATAATTTTTTAATTTCATTTCTTTTATCACTTTTGTATTGTACTTGTATTTTTTTAATTTTTATTATTAAAAAATATGAAATATTAATTAAAATTAGTAAAAATATATTAAAAAAATTAGTTAAAATTAATTAAAATTTTATATTTTTAAATAAGAAGTACTAACAAACAAGTCAAACTTTACTAATATTCATTATGTATTGATTACATTTAAGTCCTGTTATTATTATTTTAATTATTTTAATTACTGAAATTCTCTAAATTTTTAAAAGATAATACCTTATAAATTATTAAATTTACAGTAAAAAAAGTATATTAATTAGCTATTAGTTATTTACTTGTTTAAAAATTAATGCAATTACAGATCATATATCAATACCATCTAGAAGAACACACCATGTAACATCATATATCACTATCACTATCACATTTCAAATTTTATTTTGTTTATTAATATTTAATAAGAACTTTGACCATATAATTGATGCATTTCCCTTACAAATACAATTTAAAAAAAAAAAATTTCATGAACAGTCTTTCAGTAAGAAGAAATATCACAATCAGAATGTCGAACTCAAATGTGTGATGATTAACTTTGTCAGATCTTCAAATCCTTCTAGTGAAGTTTGTACACCAGGGACAGCAGGACAGTTCATTTTACATAACGGATTCACATTCCTATTGATCTGTTTGTCCTCCATAAATCTCCTGTTGTTACCAAAATCACCTTACTAGTTAACCATTTGCAAACATGGAAATTTGGCTTGCCATACTCTTCTCCCTTTGCTTGGCTGCAGTCATTAAAGCCTTATTGCACTTTTATTTCCTCTTCAGGGGTCCACACCGGAATCTTCCTCCGGGCCCTGCCACCTTTCCCAGCGTTGGCAACTTCCTATGGGTCGGCAAATCCTTCCTTAAAATTGAATTGGCCCTCCGAAACCTCCACCAAAAGTTTGGTCCCATGGTAACTCTTCATATTGGTCCTCACCCTGTAATCTTTGTTACTGGTCATTCCCTTATCCACCAGGCTTTAGTACAAATGGAGCTGTTTTTGCTGATCGGCCGGCAGCCTTTGCCACAGACAAGCTTCTCAGCAGCAATCAACAGACCATCAACACTGCTGCTCCTTTTGGACCAACCTGGAGTAGTCTTCGCAGAAATCCTACAGCTGAAATGCTTAGCCCTTCTCGCATCAAGTCTTATTCTCATGGCCGTAACTGGGTTTTGGAAATCTTAAGAGCACATTTGGTACACAAGATTGGATTGAATTAAATAAAATTTATAGGATGTGATATGATTGGATTAAATATAATAAGATATATTTTAATATATGATATATTTGAGTGATTATGAAATAAATGTTGGATTAGATATAAAAATTTACTCATATGAGTGAAAATACCTTTAAATCACGATTAAACCAAAATCATTAATTTTTTATAATATTTTAATTTGTTTTTCAATAGTTGTGGAATAATATTAATAAATTAATTATCATTAATTAATTGAATATAACTACAACAAAATCACAATTAGGTAGTTTTAATTATCATAAAAAATTTCCATCATTTTGTCATAAACCAAATAGACAAGCCAGCAAAGTATTCTAACAAAACCACTTTAGGTGCATCTTCAAGCAAACTAAAATTTGGATGAAAAATATCTTTAAAACCCCCAAAAGAAATTTGTTGTTTGTTTGATAGAAATTTAAAGAAAATTAACAAATAAAAATGATTCCTTTTAAATGAACATTTTGCCAAAAAAATATCAAAGGAAATGAAATCCAGGATGAACAAAACTCATCCATACCCTCACCATCTCCCTTCCTCCCTTGGCCTTCACCTAGGACTCTACCATCGCCCTTCACCTATATCACTAGAATTATAGATTTAAGAAGTCTTGATCTTTTCCATTGAAATCTTATAGGAGATTTGGAGTTCCAAAGTACCATTTCATTGTCCGATATCAACCATGAACCCAGAGACGAAATTGAATCATTTTTTTGGTGAAGGTCTTCGATTCCTAACACTGCTATCATATTGATAGTTGATCTGTTTGTAAAGAATAGAGAAAATCATGGGAGACATAGAAAAGTCACAAGAGGAACAAGAGGGTAAAATATGAAAATGAAATTTTATCCCACTAAATCCCATGAGGGAGGTTGGTTACATTTTATTCAATGACCATAGGATAGGATAAAGGATTGGATATAGGGCATCCCATCTTCTAGTTCTATCAAACATGGGAGACAATAGGATGGGACAAATTTTTTGTCCCATCCCATGGTTTGTCCTGGCTCCCAAACGTGCTTTATAAGTTTTGGTGACAAGCTTGATGAACACCAGATCAAACAGATAGAAGATGCTCAGTGTCACATGCTATTGGGCCAAGTGAAGCTCAATGTGCTTAACTTCTAGCCAATATAAAGATAAATGCTTAAGAATGAAAAATATGATTTTATTCATAGTATTGAATGATCTATATACAAGAAGTCTACAATCACATATGGAAACTAAATATATACAATAATAGAATATATAGAATTAAGTGTGTGATTGATATATTGCATATAATGTTGAATATATATAGTTGCTGTGATTAGTGGAGATTCATGAACTATGATTGACAATAGGATTTGTTTCTATAGCATGCCCCCGCAAGATGAAGCTAACATCAATAACTCTAATCTTGGACTTCAATTGAGAAAACCAGAGATGAGGATAAAGGCTTAGTAAGGCCATCAGCAAGCTGGTCGACAATAGAGATGTGACTCACTTGTAAAATCTTTCAATCCACTAACTCATGAACAAAATGAAGATCAATGGCAATATGTTTCATGCGAGTGTGCATTACAGGATTGTGACTAAGATAAGTGGCACCAACGTTATCACAGTACACAATAGGTGGAAAGGAAATGGGATGACCCAGTTTACAAAGAAGATGGCAAACCCAAACAACCTCAGAGGAAGTAGTAACTAAAGCATGGTACTTAGCCTCTGTCTAATTATGAGCAACCACTTTCTATTTACAAGCTTTCCAAGAGACTAGATTGTTACCCAAGAACACAGTATAGCTTGCAGTAGACTGACGAGTATCCTTGTTGTCAGCTCAGTCAAAATAAAAAAGGGCATGGAGAGGTGACAGGAGCTGTCGTTGCAAGAGTAAACCATGAAAACTAGAACCCTTGAGATAGTGTAAAATATGCTTGGCTGCCTACATATGGACATTCAAAGGAGCATGAAGAAATTGAGAAAGAAAATTAACAATGAAAGCAATGTCCAGTCGTGTAAGATTAAGATATTGCAAGGAGACAACTAAACGCCTACATGGAGAAGGATCCTAGAGTTTGAGTCCTTGGTGCAACTAAAAAGCAACAATAGCCATTGGTGATGAAACTGGTTTAGCTTCAGCCATGCCAATCTTCTCCAATAAATCACAAATATATTGAGCGTGCGAAAGAAAGAGGCATACAGGAGTGAAAATAGCATTAACTTCCAAAAAATAATTAAGGGAACCAAGATCCTTTATAGAAAATGTGTTGCCTATCAATTGGACCAAAGAATCAACTAATTTTGGGTTGTTGTCGGTCACAATGATGTCGTCACTGTAAACTGAAAAATATAAGCAATCAGGGCCTTTAAGATAAATAACAAAAGATGTGTTTAATTTAGAATTCTGGAACCCATGGGAAAGCAAAAAATTTTTCAACTCCTTAAACCATGTGCGAGGAGCCTGTTTGAGTCCATATATAGATTTCCAAAGATGACAAACATGCTTGGGTAAGCTAGCATCAATGAACCCAAGTGGTTGAGTCATAAACAATTCTTCCTCAAGCTGCCCATGGAGAAAGGCATTGTTGACAACTAGCTGTCAAATAGGCCAATTCTGATTAATTGCCAAAGAGGGGACAATCCAAATAGTAATAGGTTTAATAAAAGGGTTGAAAGTATTAAAGTAATTAAAGTCAGGATGTTGATGAAATCCTTTAGCCACAAGACAAGCTTTAAACAGTTTAACCTTGCCTTCTTTGTTATGTTTAACTTGGAATACCCATTTACAACCAATCACATTCCAATGGTCATCAGGTGAAACCCACTCCCAGGAACCCTGTTGAACCAAAACATTAAACCCATCAAACATAGCTTGATGACACTGGGGATGCTTCAAAGCTTGACTAACACAAGTGGGTTTTAAGGGTAGATCGATTAGGTGTTTAGTTGTAGTGAATAAGGTCTTAGGTCTAAAAATATTGTTTTGAGATCTAATAGTCATGCCATGGGTCCAAGTAGGGACAAGAGGAGTGGGTTTGGTGTTAAAGGTGAGGCAATGATTGAGTCGGAATGAGGAGAAATAATGGTGGTGTGGGTAGGCATAGTAGGCGTGTTTGTGGTAGGAGAAAAAGGCAAGATTGAAAGGGATAAGGGAGACACAAAGGTGGGTATAGGCTTAGTGTCTATACAGAGGCTCGCAACCTAATTAGAGGAGGGTGAAAAGGGGTCTAACAGTGTTGGGATGAAGTGGGCCGTCGACAGAATAGATGACAAAGCAAGGTCATGGGTTGAGGGAGATATGGACGAAGAGTTAAGTAAGCATACATTATAAATATCCATGAGGGCCACACTAGGGATTGTTGCTTAAGGGCTAGATCCACGTGATAGTGAAGCATCGACAAGAATGGGTGGGCTAGTTGCAATAGGAGATTTCTTACAAAAAAGGAAGTCATGCTCATAAAAAATGACATGTCTAGAACTAAAAATTTTTCTAGTAGAGCGATCAAAATATTTATACTCAAGATAATCAATAGAATAATGGAGAAAAACACATTTCTAAGAGCAAGGTTGTAGTTTATTAGAGTTGTATGGGCATAGCCATGGATAACAAGTGCAGCCAAAAACTCGAAGCTTAAGGTAATTAGGTTTAACATGAAATAATTTTTCAAAAGGTGAAGTGGTTGTAGGTCCCGAAAGGCAGTTAATGAGATACATAGTAGTCATAAAAGCATAACTCCAAAAATGTGGAGGAAGTGAGGTAGCTTGTAAGAGTGCTAGGCTGATTTCAACTGTATGACGATTCCTACATTCACTAATCCCATTCAATTTTAGTGTATAAGGTGGGGTAGTAAAGTGCGAGATGCTGGTTTTATGGAAGAAATCACGTAAGGCAAGATATTCCTTAGCACCATTAGAACAAAAGGATTTAATTATGGTTCCAAATTGATTTTCAATGAGTATAGAATTTTGGAAAAATTACAGCAACTTCAAATTTTCGTTTAATAGGAAAAAACCAAATATAACGACTAAATAAATTGACAAAAATCTCATAATAAAGGAAACCATCAATAGACATTGAAGGAGCTGTGCCCCAAACATCCAAAAATATTATTTCCAAAGGTTTTTTGCTTGAAATGGAAGATGCTCCAAAAGGCAACTCGTGACTTTTGGTACATAAACACCATTCACATAAAGAAGGCTTAGATTTATTAGAAAGTGGTAGAGCAACAGGGCTTATAATTTTATTTAGAGTTTTTGATGAGGGATGTCCCAATCTTGCATGCCAATCCATGATGGACATTCTTTCACCAATTAGTGTCATTGAACCTAATTTAATTGGACTTTGAATGGGTAGACAATACATGCCATGTTGATTGGGCCCTTGAAGAAGCATCATTCTCATAGTGTGATCTTTCACAAGAAAATAATCAGAATGAAACTTAACCAACACATTATTATTTTGACATAATTTGGAAATAAAATTCAAGTTTCATGAGGAGTGAGGTACACAAAGAACATTTTTTAAGGTTAAAGGCTTAGTTTTGGTTAATAATGTGGTGTTTTGGTTAATAATGTGGTATGACTCACATGTGAAATAGTCAAACCTAATCCATCACCAATGAGTAGTTCATCAGGCCCATCATATTATGAACGAAGTGTTAAGTTTGCCAAGTCAGGAGTAACATGATTGGAGGTTCTAGAATATATCCACCAATCACCCTTTTTGAAAGTGGAAGTTGTCGCAAAGTTGGTAACATGGGCATCATTTTTGAGTTTAAGACAGTTCCTGGCAAAATATCCAAAATTATTACACAATTTACGGGCATTAGTATTGCGACTATTATACCTATGGTGGGAATTTTGATTATTTTTTCTTCCTCAGGCTCCAGAGTTTCTTCCGGCTTTAAATTGGCTGATGCCATAGGGTGAGGAATTTTGCAAGATAGATGCAGAGTAGGGCTTGGAAGTTCGGTTTGAGTATGCCTCGAACCCATTTGAATTGTAAGGATCGCTTACTGAATTTCGGTCACTAAAGCCACCATAGCCGTTGGGATTTCTAGCATTACAAGGGTGCACAGAAGTAAACTGTGTTGTAATTGATGCATTGGTATCACCAACAAGGGCCTCTTCTCTTTTTACGGACTCTTCATTGGGTAATAGTCTATCTTGCAAGTCTTTAAACGGCAGTGGGGGCCGTCACAGGCTTGAGTTAAGGCCTTGAATTCCTTGTATTCATGTCCCAAACCATTAAGAAGATAAACTTGAATTTCAGAGTTGCTTAGGAGTGCCTTTTCTGTATTTCGAATCCAATCAATCAGGATTTTTGCGATGCGAAGATATTCTACGATCGCTCGACCTTCACAATGAAGGCTCTGTAGGCTTTCTTTTAGTAAGTACTAAATACATATGGGTGGATAGATTCTGATACTAAAGTCATAATTGCATGTTGTATTGATGGATCTTGCCTCATCCACAGATCATACAGTGAGTCAGGAATGTTATCCTCTAGAGGACATGGCCTGGTGCCCTGCAAAAAATCAGTTAGTCGATAAACTTGGAGCAGTAAGGTAAATTGTGGACGCCACATGCTGTAATTATCAGAGGTGACTTTGACTGGGAATTGGGCAATGACAAAGGCTATGATGTTGTTTGAACTGGTACTAGTATTAATAACAGCAGGTGTAGTAATCACAGTTTTGCCCGAGCTTGACTTTTGGGTTTTGAAATCTGTGGTTTTGGGTATTTCATCAGCCATGGTTGCTGGTTGTTAGTCTCGTTTGAGATTGTGGCTCTAATACCACTATAAAGACACAGGCTTGAGAATGAAAACGATAATTTTATTCATAGTATTGAATGATCTATCTACACGAAGTCTGCAGCAATCACATAGGGAAACTAAAGATATACAATAATAGAATATATACAATTAAGTGTGTGATTGATATGCTGCATATAATGTTGAATATATATAGTTGCTGTGATTAGTGGAGATTAATGAACTGTGATTGACAACAGGATTTGTTTCCATAACAGCCAAGAATGACAAGGATTTTGTTTTATAAACGTTGGGAGGAGTTCTCGCAAATTGATCGGAATTGAGAAGAAATATTCATCCCTTTGATAAGGGCACGGAAGAGCAAGGCAAAAGAGGATAAAGAGAGAAAAGAGGATGAACATGATGAGAATGTTTTATCATATATTGATATGTTGTTGGATCTACAACTCCCAGACGAGAAGAGAAAGCTTGATGGGCGTGAAATTGTGAGTTTGTGTGCAGAGTTTCTTGATGGTGGCACTGATACCACAGCCACAGCATTGCAGTGAACCAAGGCGAATTTCGTTAAGTGCCTGAATATCCAAGAGAATCCCTATTCATGGAGATCAAAAGGGTTGTGGGAGATAGATAGGAAGAAGTGGTAGGAGAAGATGAACTGCATAAGATGCCTTATTTAAAAGCGGTGATTTTAGAAGGACTAAGACGCCACCCTCTGGACACTTTGTGCTACCACACAGAGTGACAGAAGATGTGGTTCTAAATGGCTTTTTGGTGCCCAGAAATGGGACAGTAAATTTCCTGATAGCATAGATGGGATGGAACCCGAAAGTCTGGGAAGATCCAATAGCTTTCAAGCCTGAAAGGTTTCTGAATGGTAGTCAGGAATTGTTGCATATTACTGGCAGCAAGGAGATCAAGATGATGCCATTTGGAGCAAGGAGAAGGTTCTGTCCTGGCTATTCTCTGGCCATGCTTCATTTGGAATACTTTGTTGTCAATTTGGTCTGGTGTTTTGAATGGAAGGCTGTTCAAGAGGATGATATCGATTTGTCAGAGAAGGAAGAGTTCACAGTTAAAATGAAGTTTCCACTGCAGGCTCGTATATATCCGAGGACTAAGCAAAGCTATTACAGTTGTTATAAAGTTTCCATTGCAGACTGCAGCTATGTATAATAAGGTTGTTATTTGAAATGATTTTCTTTTCGTGGATTCCAGAGAAACCATGCATAAATTAATTTACATCAAATTGTATTGGAAGTCCATCAAGAAGAACAGTGTTTTTTCATAGTTTTTCTTATCAATGTTTGTAATATTTTTACATTTTTTTCCTCTATATACTAGAACAAATGATTCAAGCCTGTAAAGAAAAGGGAAGGGAAAAGAGAGGGGGAGGGAAAGGGAAAATACAGGTTCAAACTTCAAACTCACTCTTGAAAACTTTTTATACTAATAATAAAGTCACTTTTAACTACTAACGTTTTATACTTCCAAATTAAGTAGTAATGCAGGAATTCTTCAACGTGCCTTTAACATGAAATTGAAGACCCCTTCTGTCTCTGAATTTTCTACATTTTAAGTAAGCAACTAAGACCCCTTTTCTCTTCTGAATTTTCGTTTGAAGTCTGAACAAATAGCTTTTGGGCTGGTGGGCTTGGTTTTATAAAAAATGACTTTATGAAAATTCTAATTAGTGTTCATTATTGCAGTCAAAGGAAAATCTTGTAACCATTGTAATGGAATTGAAAATTCTCTAGTAATCCTCAGCACATTATGACCTGTATTATTATTATTATTATTTTATTATTGGAGATTTTGATCAATATCTTGTACATTTCTGTCAACATCTAATTTTAAATAGTCCTCCTTCAAAGAATCTATATACTTGGAAAGAAAAGTATAACGCTAGATGTCATACTTGGGAAAATATTATAGTTGAAAAGCAATTAAGGATACTATTCTATTAATTATTCTAATATTGGGTTGAAAAATGTACACGATCATTGTCAAGAAACCACAAGTATAGCAACAAAGATCTTCCATAAACGAAAGATCTCCAGTAAACCAAAGAGATTTATGTGTTTCAATATAGATTACACATTAAATATATAATTTTAATATTGCACTTACGGCCTTAGCCACGATGGAAGTGCAACTTCTCCCTTGGTTTTTTTGGTCAAAGATTCAAGCTGTCACTGCAGTAATATTATAACTATTCCTCCATCCCCCAATTTTTCAATAGTCAAAAAAATATATATATATATAATTTTAATATTAAAATTATTAAGTTATTTTGAATAAATAAACATAACAAATACATTATTAAAGATGTTTTAATAATTTTAGTAATAAAACAACAGTAAAATCCAACATGAAAAACATGTTTTTCTTAATCCAAATACTATAACGCGCCGTAAATTACATGTACAAAAAATTAAAGTCTTATCATTTCCTTGGAGAAATGTGGGCCTGCAATGGATATTTCATCACAATTGTGAATTCCTGCTTCTCTTCCAAGTTAACCTCATCTCCTTCCACAGCCTTCCATTCAAACTTCCAGACCAAATTTGCCACAAAATACTCCAAGTGAAGCATAGCTAATCCAAGCCCCGGGCAAATTCTCCTCCCTGCTCCAAATGGCATCATCTTGACTTCCCTACTTCCAGTTATGTCAAACACTTCCGGACCACCTCTGTCATCACTGCTCAGGAACCTCTCTGGCTTGAATGCCATTGGATCCTCCCACACTTTTGGATCCCACCCCAGTTCAGCTACCATGAAATTGATGCTACCCTCCTTGGGCACCAAATACCCACCAAGAACTGTATCCTCTGTCACCCTGTGAGGCAACACAAAGTGACCTGGTGGGTGCCGTCTTAACCCTTCTAAGAGCACAGCCTTCAAGTAAGGCATCTTTTGCAAATCATCTTCTTCGACCTCATCTGCTCCTTCTCTCACAACCCCTTCAATCTCCTTGAATAGCTTTTCTTGAATGTGTGGGTATTTTACCAAATTTGCCATAATCCATTGCAAGACGGTGGAGGTAGTATCCGTGCCGGCGTTGAGGAATTCCGAGCATAAAGTAACCATTTCCCCTTCACTAAGCTTCCTCTTCTCTTCCGGTAGCTGAAGATCCAACAACGTATCAACATAAGCCAACACAGACTCGTCCTCTTGTTTGATATCCTCCATATTTTTCCTGAGTCTTTCTTCTCTGGTTTGCTTTCGCAAACGTATCAGAGGAATCAATACTTCTTCTTGATTTTTTCGAATATTAAGGAATTCCTTCCACTTCTTTCGAAACAAAATCCTCGTTATCCTGGGCCAAAAATTCAGAACATTGAATCTTCCAAAAGACAAGAGTGAAGAACGCTGAACATCCTCAATCTGTTTGATCTGCTCTTGGTTAAGCTTGTCGCCGAAGCACATCAGTACCAATAAGCAAAACATAGCATACTGGAAATGAACCAGTACCCGAATTGGTGCTCTGGATTTGGACTCTGACCCTAAAGAATCCACAAGAATCTGTAATACCCATTTGCGGGCGTGGGAGTAGGACTTTATGCGCGAAGGGTGAAGGATTTCGGCAGTCAGATTCCGTCGCAGAAGTCGCCAGGTAGGACCGTAGGCGGCAGAACTGATGTTGTGCTGATTGCTACTCATAATCTTACCGGTTGGGACAGGTTTAGGTCTGTCGGAGAAAACAGCACCGTTCTGGACCAAGGCCTGGTAGGCGAGGGAGCGGTCGGCGACGAAGATGGCAGGGCGAGAACCGAACTTGACGGTGACCATTGGGCCGAACTTCGCGTGGAGTTTGCGGAGAATCAGTTCCATCTCGGAGGTGGATGTGAGTTTGCGGAGCCATAGGAAGGGACCGATGATGGGGATGGTGGAGGGACCTGGAGGGAGAGAGTGGGCGGAGGAGGATTTGGTCGGAAAGAGGAGGTTGAGGAACGCTCTAAGGAGAAGAGCAACGGAGACGGTGACGAGGATGATGAACCAGACTTCCATCCTTCCGGGAGATTGGGATAAGAATTAGGTGGAGGATGATGCGGGATTTAAAGGAAAGGGAAAGGTAAAAGTAAAATCCGAAAGGAAAATAATGGAGGTGCAAACTATTATTATTATTTTTTTATAACTCTGTTATTTTAATGTTTGATTTTTATTTATTTATTTTTAAAAAATGGTTTAAAAATAATTTTTTATATAATTTTATATAT
>BPVZ01000027.1:1346188-1369152 GCA_020521535.1 Rubroshorea leprosula | reverse complement strand
TTTTATTGTTAAATAATAAACACATTAACAAAACTTTTTAATGAAAAGATTAATTTAAAACTAAATTTAAAATTTTTAAAAATTAAATTAGAGATTTTTTAAATTTAAAAGTCAATTAAAAAATCTATACAATAATAACGATCAAATTAAAGGTTTAAACGTTATTTTAAAGCCCATTAGCCAAATCCTCTTAATCACTTTAGTCTATAATTTATATATATATTTGAAAACTTTGGTCTATAATTTTTCATCGTCGTTTAAGCGGAACCACAAAATTTCCATCTTACTTGTTTTTATTTTTTATAGGAAACAAGTTAATCAGTTAAAATTTCAATAAAAAAATAAAAAAATAAAGATTTAAAACTCTAATTATCCTCATAAAAAATATTTTTATATTAATAATTTAATCAAGTATTCTAAAGATATTCATCTATCTTCAAAAATAAAAAATAAAAAAAGATATTCTTCTAACATGTTTTTATTATACTTTATATATGGTGAGAGATACGTATGGAAGTTAATTACCTTTCTACTAAATAATAGTATTAAATTCGATTTCGTTTGATCCTATGTGGAGTTTGATGCATGCAGACGTGAGGATTGAGTTTGGTTAATTAATCTGTTTATTGGTTTTTTCTTGTTTGTCTCAAAATAATAAAATTTTTATATTTTATTAGTATGTTTATATTAAAGATCTAAAAATAATTTATATTTTTATTTATTTTAATTTAAAATAAAAAATTTATGATAAGATAAATAATTAAAATTAAAAAATAATAATAAAATTAAAAAAAATTATTCTTTTAAAAAATAAAAAAAGACTATTACTAGAATAAATTTTAAATCAAAGAATATCTACTAGTATTATTTTCGAATGGAGTGTGTGATATAAATATGATTTGTTTATTGTTAAACTTAATTGATTTCTTAATTATTTAATCTAGTTTGGACTTTGTAGTTAGTTTCACTATAGTCATCTTTATTTCATTTTCAATCGGCTAGGTGGCCAGGGTTTTGCAGAAACGAAAAATGATGAGAAAGCAAAGGCAGCGAGATGAATAGGGGGAATCATGCCTAATTAATCTTAATATAAAAATAAAAATACTATTATCATATTTGTTTTGGTTTTTTAAGATTTTTTTTTGTTTAATTTGATAAAAAAATGATTTAATCTAATTTTCAACATTTTGTGCAAAGGTAATAAACCTTTTAAAAATATTTTGATGAACTTATCATAACTTTATATTTTTATTTATGTGAGATCTAATTCTAAATATGGAGTTTCACTAAATTAAGAATGAAACTTTTACCATCTTATTATAGAAGAAATTTTCCAAAACTATATGTAGGCAAATGTAAATATCTTGGTGGAAAAAAGTTTTAATATAAATTAAATATCTTTAATGAATATTTTTTAATTTAGTTTCTTTTATCATTTTTGTATTGTATTAGTAGTTTTTAATTTTTATTATTAAAAAATAAATAAAATTTTAATTAAAATTAATTAAAATAAATTAGAAATTAATTAAAATTTTATATTTTTAAATAAGAAGTACTAACAAACAAATCAAAATTTACTATTATGTATTATGTATTGATTACATTTACGTCCTTTTATTATTATTTTTATTATTTTAATTACTAAAATTCTCTAATTTTTTAAAAGGTAAAAATATCAATTAAAACTCTTGACATATTACGTCTAAAATTATTCAAATATCTTTAATAAATATTTATTATGCATTGTTTTATTTAAAATATTTAAATTTTTTATTATATATTATTCTTGATATTTTAATTATTTGAAAGTACTAATTTTTCAAAATCCAAACATGTGATCCATCCTTATATTAAAAACTTCATAGTCTTTAAAGGAACTTCCTAGTAACTAAGCGATTTATTCATTATATTAAAAATATAAAATTTATATTTTAAAATTGATGAAAGAGATTTGAAAAGAACATAATTGTTTTTATTGTATAATTTATTATATGAAAGAACCATTAACTATATAGTGTGAAAGAGAAAGTAACGTACTTAAGTTGATTGGTTCGTTTGGGATGATTTCGTTGCGTGGGGGCCTGCGATTAAATGATGAATGCATATGCAATGAGCTCAGCAGTCGAAACGGAACCTGCCAAGAATTTCATCTTTTGTTCTGTATTTTCTTTTAGGGCCATTTGGTATATATATCTATTGTAGGAGAAAATCTGCTGTATCTCGATAATATTGTTGATATGATATCTTTAAATAATCACAATGTGTTACATTATCAAAATTTTTTTATCTCGTTAATCATGTTAGCTCACTTAATAAAAAAATTGATAATGTGACATGCTTTGATTGGTAAAAGATATTACATCAGCGATATCCTTGCATAACGTGAAACATTCTCTAATAAAAATATTCATAATACTTCTGTTTGAATGTTCACTTTTTTTTTCTTTTTTTCTCTTTTTTTATTTTTGGTTTTTTTTTTTTATTTTTAAATTGACTCATTTATTAAGAAAAACCTACTGGGTAAAAAAACTATGTGAGAAAGAAAAAAAGAATGCAGTTAGTATAAAGTTTCCCTCGCTTCAATGAATAACTATATTTTTGAAATAACGGGTGTTTATTTTAGCCGCTTAAAAAGAAAAATTTTAGTATGTAATGATTTCGTGAAAGAATCAGCAAGATAATTAGTAAAAAACTTTGGTATGTAATGTAGTTAGTATATATATAGCTTCCCCTCACTTCAATGAATATCTATATCTTTGAAATATTGAGTGCTTATCTTAACTATTCAAAAAGAAAAATTTTGATATATAATGATTTTGTGAAAGAATCAACAAAATAATTAGTTAAATCATTTTTGTTGAGCATGTATTCACCAATTATCTAGAGCTCATATACAAAAAAAACAATTCTAGTGAGTTCTATTGGGTTCTTCTATAACTTTAGACTTCTTGCAATTGTTTGAAACACCACAAACTTGAATATTTTGTCTCAAAAATCATCACCATACACACCCTTGATTAGCCCCAAACAATGCTATAATTTTCAATTTGTTTTGAGAAGATGACGAACAAGTGTATATTAAGTTGAATGCTAAGAAATTATAAAATTATTATGTAAATAAATACTTACATTTTATGTTAATTTAACAAAAATACACTTTATATTTATTTAAAAGATATTTAATAAATGTATATCTAATTAATTTAAATTTTAAGTGCTTTAAATATAATAATATTATAATATATCTCACTTAAAAATATTCATACATATATGATTAGTACTTATTAACTAAACTTTTTAAAAATAAATAAATAAATAAACAAAATAACTAACTTAATTAGACAAATAACTAACTCATATGTATGTACTCACCCCTAGTAAATGCCTACCTTAGATTTAAAAAAAGCCTTAATGTGTGAGGTTAAAAAAAAGATTACTAAAAGATATGAGGTAAAAAAAAAACTATTATTTTAATTTTTATTTATGTTAAAACCCTTTTGGTCCAAGAGATGCCACCTCATATATGTTATTGTTTTCACTTTCTCCTTTAAATACCCTGTTATCCGTACTCCATTCTACCTTAAACAGCCAAAAAAAACATGGAATTATGGAAACCTGGTTCATCATCCTCGTCACTATCTCCGTCGCTTTTCTCCTCAGAGCGTTCCTCAACCTCCTCTTCCCTCCCAAATCCTCCACCCACCCTCTCCCTCCTGGCCCCTTCTCCATCCCCATCATTGGTCCCCTTCTATGGCTCCGCAAACTTAACTACGAGATGGAACCAATTCTACGCAAACTCCACACGAAGTTCGGCCCAATGATCACCCTCAGGATCGGTTCTCGCCCTGCCATTTTCATTTCTGATCGCTCCCTCGCCCACCAGGCATTGGTCCAGAACGGCGCCATTTTCTCCGACCGGCCCAAACCTCTCCTCACCGGTAAGATTGTCACCAGCAATCAGCATAACATTACTTCTGGCGCCTACGGTCCTACCTGGCGACTTCTACGGCGGAATCTGACTGCCGAAATCCTTCATCCATCGCGTATAAAGTCGTACTCCCACGCCCGCAAATGGGTATTACAAATTCTCTTGGATCTTTTGGAGTCAGAGTCCAAATCCGGAGCACCGACTCCGGTTCTTGTTCATTTTCGGTATGCTATGTTCTGCTTATTGGTACTGATGTGTTTTGGGGACAGGCTTAATCAAGACCAGATCAAACAGATTCAGGATGTTGTACAGGCTGCGCTTGTGGCTTCTGGAAAATTTAATATACTGAATTCTTGGCCCAGTGTAACGAGAATTTTGCTTCGAAAGAAGTGGGATGAATTCCTTAATCTACGTAAAAATCAAGAAGAAGTATTGATCCCTCTGATACGTGCGCGCAAGCAAATCAAAGAAGAAAGACTCAGGAAGAACATAGAGGATAAGTTCAATCAAAAAGACGAGTATGTATTAGCTTATGTCGATACATTGTTAGATCTTCAGCTACCGGATGAGAAGAGGAAGCTTGATGAAGGGGAAATGGTTACTTTAAGCTCGGAATTCCTCAACGCCGGTACTGATACTACCTCCACCGCCTTGGAATGGATTATGGCAAATTTAGTGAAGTACCCACATATTCAAGAGAAGCTATTCAAGGAGATTGAAGGGGTTGTAGGAGATGGAACAGAAGAGGTCAAAGAAGAGGAGTTGCAGAAAATGCCTTACTTGAAAGCTGTGCTCTTAGAAGGATTAAGGCGACACCCACCAGGTCACTTTGTGTTGCCTCACACAGTGACAGAGGATACAGTTCTTGGTGGGTATTTGGTGCCCAAGGACAGTATGATCAATTTCATGGTAGCTGACATGGGGTGGGATCCAAAAGTGTGGGAGGATCCAATGGCATTCAAGCCTGAGAGGTTCCTGAGTAGTGACGACAGAGGTGGGCCGGGGTTCTTTGACATTACGGGGAGTAGGGAGATCAAGATGATGCCATTTGGGGCAGGGAGGAGAATTTGCCCAGCGCTTGGATTAGCTATGCTTCACTTGGAGTATTTTGTGGCAAATTTGATCTGGAAGTTTGAGTGGAAGGCTGTAGAAGGACATGAGATTAGCTTAGAAGAGAAGCAGGAATTCACAATGGTGATGAAGTATCCATTGCAGGCCCACATTTCTCTAAGGAAAAGATAATCTTGTGTTTGGCATGGGAATGTGGGATTGTGTTTTTCAATTTTTTTAGTTTTAACTTTCACTATCTAAAAGTTACAATAAATTTTTATTAATTTAAAGTTATATTGTGTCAGACTTTAAAAGAAAAAAGTTTTATTAATATTTATTTTTTTATTTATAAGATTCAAAATTAAAATTTTATTTAAAAAAAACAAAATTTCTTTTATTTAAATTAACATGTTGTTGATTGTGTTTTTCTTTTTTCAACAACGGAGCGTAGGGAATTTAGGGGGATGGGGGATGGATTTTTGGGCTTTGAAACCGGGATCTACATCTGCATGCCCCTTGTACTCTCCCTCACAAGGGCCACATTTCTTCAGTGTTTTTTGCCAACGGCCAGATTTCTTGGGTTAGATGAGTATTGTGAAAAGGCGATGGTTGCTTTTTCATTCCTAGATTTGTGATTTTATGCACAGAATTATGGGATTTTAATTTCTTGATGATTTTTTTTTTTTTTTTGGAAGTTGTGATCAATAGTTTGATGTTAACTTAATTGTTTAAATGAGATAGTATTTTGGTAAGGAATGAAAAGAGTTGAGGGAAAGAAGGAAGAGAAAAGGGTTTGAGATACATTCAAAAGATAACCAGGGGTTAGAGGAGCCCTTTTACAGTCCTTTTTTTGCTGATTTGTCTTAATGTGAAGAAACCTACCTAATGCTAAGTGTCGGAGGCTCCCCATTTACATGAATAGTATAAGTGGCAAATGCAACAACTTATAAAGTTAGAATATGTAAATATAAGATAAAAGATAATATGACAAACATATTTTATCTTTATTGACATAAAGTGTAAAAAATACTATATATGTGTTATTACCTGTTTTACCTAACATGATATGTGTTCATTATCCTTTTTTTTTTTCCTTGTCTTTTTCTTAGCTTTGGTCATCAATATGGATCATAGTTACAACTAAAGTAGCTAAACTAGCTTCATAGATCTTAGCCCATGGTCTCTCAAGATATGAACTTGAGGGCTCTGCTAAGTATAGCTCTATTAGGTACTTTAGGAAGAGTTTTTCCTCGATTAGACCTTAACGGCACGTTTGGGGCAGAGGATAGGATTTGACAAGATGAAATTTAATGTATAGGATTGGATTAGATCAGATTGGATGAGATTATATTAAATCAAATACAATATTTAGTTGATTATTAGATAAATTAAAGCTCTATGTAGCACTTGAATTTTTGGACCCAGTAACGTCAGATAATATATAAATACAATCCTTCACTTTTAGAATAACGGTTTGAATTTGACCACTTACGTAATTTATTTAAAAAAAAATAAACTAAACTCCATATAAATATTCATATGAATAGATAAAAATAACCCTATTGTAATTTAGTTGTTTAACCTATTATAATATTGTTTTTTTCCAGATTTGAGAATCATATATTAAAAACCAATTGAGTTCAATTTGGAAGAAATTTAACAAGTTAAAGAAATGAAAAAAAAAATGGAAGTGCGATGAACAGATTCTTGTTTGTTTCTTGGGAAAATAGTGCAAATAATGAAAAATCACCAAATATTCAAATTATCTTTATGTAAAATGTGAATTACAACTTCCTTCTCATCCTCATCTACGCAACCCATGAATGCCTCTTTAACAACCAAACAAATCAATTTCATTTTGGATTCAATTGGTGTTTCATTAGTTCGGTACCACCATTTTTTCCGACATAGTTTTGACTTGAAACATCTTACCCCTCCAGATTTGCTCTTTTGATACTTTTCCATTGTCGACTTGCCAAGATTTGTCGATTCCAGGGGCTACTACTTCGCCTTCTTTAGCATGTCTTTCTCCTTTCTAGAATTAGATATGTGAAGGCCATGGCCGGCTTTGTATTTTCTAGCATCGTATCTTTGAACCACATAGACAACATTCTAAAGCAAGAGAGCAAGTCAATGGAGATAATAGAGGAGAAGATGAAGTAGAAGGAAGAGGAAAGAGAAGATGGATTCTGGTCATCGACGAGGTAGATGATTTTTAGCCGTTGACGGAGAGGATGAGTTCTGGCACCAACACCGATGTGCCTAACCAATTTATGGCATCGGACTAGATTGAAAAAGGGAGAGGAGGGGTAAAATATGTAAAATACAATCTTATCCCACCTAATCCCATGGGGGAGGTGGGATACATTTTATTAAGTTTAGGTGAGACAGGATGAAACGTGGGATAGAGTCCATCCCATTCTTTGGGCTCCCTAGACTTGGGACACAGTTGGATAACATAAAAATCATATCCCATCCCACTGTGAATCCTGACCACCAAACGTGTTGTAAGATTCATTCTTACTTAGGTTATCTATTCCATAAGACCATGTGAACTGGTAAGAGGCTTTCGTGGGTAGGGAAGTATCACCTCTTTTACATTTTCTTCCATTCTTTTGATTATAAGCAAAAACACAAAATCTTTAATTATGTGGAGTCTAATTAACTTAAATAAATAAAAAAAACTATACTTTTTCGTCCCATTTAAAAATATTTCGTATATACTTTTGCGTGAAATCTGGGTGTCATATCAGCTTAAAAGTTAACAGAAGCGCTAGAAAGGTGTCAAAAGTAAATGTTTAAGGACGATTCCAATACTTTTTAAAGGTTAAGGACCATTTTAGTAAAAATTTCAAAACTCAAGAACCATTTAGGTATTTTTCGGTACTTAGATGGAGCATCGCTATTACTCAATTTCTTTTTCTCATCGTAATGATCAAATTCTTTACGGCCAAGAAAGAAAATCAGAACAAAATTCTATGAAAATTTGGTAAAAGAAAACAGAATCTGCAGAACAAAAATGGAGGAAGCTAAGGCAGTTACTCCCCAACAACAACAACAACAACAACAATTCCTCCAACAACAACAGCAGCAGCAGCAGCAACAGCAGTTCCTTCTTCTACAGCAACTCCAGAAGCAAGCTCAACAGCAACATCAGCAGCAGCAACAGGCAGCGATTTCTCGGTTTCCCTCAAACATCGATGCGCACCTACGAACTCCTGGCGTCCTCCAGCATCGCCCCATTAACATTCAGCAAAACCCTAACCCCACCCCCAATCCTAATTTGCAGCAGCAGAACCCTAATTTCCAGCAGGGACAACCGACGCAGCATCCCCAACAACAGGCACCTCAGCAACAGCAGCAACAGAAGCCCGTTCGACCCTTGAACCAGGCGGAGCTCCAGATGGCGTATCAGGACGCTTGGCGGGTCTGCCACCCAGATTTCAAGCGGCCATTCTCGTCTCTTGAAGACGCTTGCGAAAGGTAATACAATTACTCAAAAGTTTTTGTTTGACTGTTAAGAAAAATGGGAAAACCTGATCTTTCTTGGCTATAATATGATGGGTTTTACCTGTTTAGTTGGGTTTTGCTTGTATATATGGCTTTTGTGATTTAAATTTTTGAAATTCCATTTCTGATTGGAGATTTCATGTATTGCTTTTGTTCTCTGGATGTATATATGTGCTTTAAGGGAAGATGAGGATTCTTGGGTGTATTGTATTTCTCTGTTTGGTGTTGCTTACTGCTACAATGTATGAAAAGAGGGGGACAAAAATTAACTTTGTTTGTGCAATATGAAAGCATGCTTTAGGTTTCTCTACGGCAATGGAATAATAGAACTGTTTTCTCTCATTTCAGATTGCAAGAAGACTGTTTTTTTCTTTTTTTAAAAAAAAGGGAAATAGGAAGGTTGTTGTACTTGATTGTGTTTAGCTTTTGGCTTGGCATGGTCTGACTGTGAATGAGATCCTCACTTAGATGGGAATGTAATGCATGATTTATTTTAATATTAGTTTCTAATCATGTTAAGCCTGTGCTTTTTTTTATTCTTAAAATTCAAAAGATTTTCATTGAAGGGTACGGCTATATTGCATTTCTATTCAGAAATACTAGGGAACGTTATTTGCATAAAGACAAAACTGACATTGAAAATGTTATACGCCACATGGCTTTTTGGTTGTATGAATCGTGGATTTCATTTGTCACATAATCAAATTCCTTTTCAAATGCATTTGGCAGAGAAAGAGTTGAGAAAATAGCTTTTCTGTTGTTTTCCTAAATAGGAGATAAAATCAAATAGAAACTTATTGGGGATTTTGGGTTCAGAATTATACACCTCTATATGGCCTAAACCTTTATGGCTACTTGGTTTGAATGTTGTATAGCCTTGTGATATCTTCATGTTCACTAATTCATATGGTAGCCATTCATTATGCATAAAAACTGCCACAAATTGAGAATTAGCTTGCCCAGAAGAAAAGTTTAAAAATAAAGAAATAAAATGCACTGGGGTCAGGATTTATCTTAAAGTTTGGTTGGTATGAAAGTTTACTTCCTGGTAGAGTGGGTTTAGAATTAAATTTCTGCTGGCAAGGAGCTAAAATCTGTGTTGATGCAAAAGAAAATAGTTACGTAAATAAGAAATATATAGACTAACTAGGAGGTTCATTATTAGTTAAGTGCAATTTATGTTTTGTACCTTACCAAAACTATTATACATGTTTCTGTGTCTTTGCTAGACATTTTTTACCTTGTTAAGGTTTTCTAATTACATGTTTGTACAATACGGCATGTTCAGTTTTGAGCTTCTGTACCTTTAATAATCTCCCATGTATGCATGGTAAACCTTTTGCCTTACATAGTTTGCTACCTTCACCCTCTCTCTCATGATGCCAACTCTTTTCACTGAAGGAAATGGTATGTGTTGGCAAATCTTTTTGATCACATGTCACCATATAAGTGACAGTGCATATACAGCTTTTCTTCTCAAGTTTGAACACATTGTGTGGCTAACAACTTGAGTTATGTCAATTTCAGGTCTGGAGTCACTTCCCTTATTCTGTTTCTATAAATAATTGGTCTAGATGAGCCTGGGTAATTGCATTGGCCCAACTACCATATAAAAACAGGGCTTCTTCCTCTGTTCCACAGGTTCGAACCCATCGTCCCCCTCACCAGCCCCTCCCCCACATGAATCCCAGACCAATATGTTTGTCCCATGGAAAAAATAAATAATCATTCCAGAGGAGAACTGGAACAATAAGAAATGTCAGTGATGTTAAGATACCTATGGCTATTCATTATTGAATTAGGATATACCTTGAAAATTTATATGGTTGTAAATTAGGTTTTTCTTTTATTTATGGTTAAATTCACTCTTCTAGATGACTGAAAATTGTTTAGATTGGCATGGAAAATGTTAAAATTTGTCCTTGCAGGTTTTCCATGGAGTGAAAAAGGCTGCACTTAAACTGGTATACATGATGTTTGTGATATAGGCACTTGAAATTGAGGTGGCAGACTTAGTTGACCACCTGCAGTTCCTCCCAATTTTAGGTTATATCTCATTAGTTGCTACTTTTAGGGAAGAAATGCCTGCTCAATTATTGCTTTCGTGCTTTTTGTAAGAAAAATTGTTTGGAATTTCGATTGTTTCCATTGTTTGTTGTTTCTTTTGGTGATGGATCAATAAGCCTTTTTTCCTCACTATGAATTCTTGTCTTGGCATAGGCAAATATTTCTCTGATCTCAGTAGGGATTGTGATGTGATGACAATATTGATAATGTACTTGATCATTATGATTGCTCTACACTCTTTCAGTGTACACATTCAGGTGCTAGTTTGGTGAAAGTTACGTGGAAGTTGTTTGTGTATGAGAAATGATATAATCCAAATAAACATGCATCATCCACTCACATATTCTCCTAGTGTGGCCCTTTCAGCTTAGTTTAGTAAGCATCCTTAATTTTTTCCCCTATCCCAAAGTCAGCTTTAGATATGGCAATAACATTTGTCCTTTTCTCTCTACATCTATATGCTTTTTTTAACGGTTAACCATTATTCAAGCTCCTTGTGGTTCAATTGAATTCTTTTGATAATTTATTAATTGTTGAACATGAGCAACTTTCTAATTTCTAAATGACTTGGAATCATTTTGTTTAATAGATGATAGAAGAAAATTGATCTTTTATGCTTGAATGTTATGTCGGCATGTTCGATTGTGTTGGATTAGTATAGTTGCTTTTCATATGACTTGTAATCACATGGTTCAATGGATGATAGAAGTAAATTGATCTTTTATATGTGAATGATATTATGTTGGCATCTTGGATCATCTTGGATGAACATGCTTGTTCTAAACTTTTTTCTCCGAAAACAATTTGCAGGCTGCTACCTTATCATGTTGTAGCAGACTATGAAGCAGAGGAAGATGATAGAATCCTTGATTCTGACACAACAGGCCAGATGCAATCTCGCTCACAGCAGTGGGATCACAACATTGCTGCCAAAGTTGCAGAGTTTACTGCAACATTTGAGAAACAGGCCCTTGCCTTCAATATTATCTCTCGGAAGCGAGCCATGGGAGAATTCCGATCTGAAGAAAGACTGATGATTGAGCAGGCTCTTCTCCAGGAAGAAAAGAGAGCCATACTTGAGTTGAGGACAGAAATAGAGTCTAGGGAGAAGGCTGGTCGGGAGGCCCATGAGGCTAAGTTGCGAATGGCAGCAATGGCTCAGGCAGAGCAAGCCCGAGCTGAATCACAGATGGCTCGGGGGGCAATAAGGGCAAATGCTCTTGGGTCTCATGGAAACAATATTGCTATTGGCCATGACATGGGGGAGCAGCAGCAGGGTGTTAATCCAGATGAGATGGTAAATGGGTGGGGAAACAATGTTCAGAGAGATGAGAAGGAACCTTCTGAAGATTTCTTGAATGATGAAGAGAATGAAAATGGAGACACAGGAATGCAGAACGAATGGCGTGAAGTTGGGGAATTCGATTTGAACAGTAGATGAAGTAAAGAATCCAAATGGCTTGGTCACCATTGCAGTGGTCTTTGCTTTCTTCTCATCTGAGATGTCCTCCGTATTTTGGTTGTAGTTAGCAGTATGTTCAAGATTTGAAATTTCTCTGCATATTGCAGCACTGGATGTAGGATTTGAGGCAAATAACATTTTCGAGTCACAATGAAGGCAGCTTTTTCGTTACAGTGCTCAAACTGATACTAATTCCACAGTAGATTTGTATCATAGGAGGCATTTACATTAATTACCCCTTTATATTCAAGCCCAGCTTGCACCTAACACGAATCCATTATATTTCCTCAGGAGGTTTTGGATTTTACATTTTCATATGCATGGATGCACCAAGTTTATCAATGCCGTTTTGGTCCACAATGGTTAAGAAACTGGTTGAGATGAATGAAATTCTCTCAGCTAAGTAGAATGTCGGCAACTAGTATTTCGGGCGAGCAACAACCATTTCCATCCCTGCTGCTACTGGTGATAATTTCATTTACAATCTCATTCAGTGTACAAGAAAAGGGAGGGATATCAAGACAACCTTGTTATAAACCCAATCCCTGCTTCGGAATACTAGTACGAGATATAAATTCTACCCAGCCTTCTGTTCTCTATTAAGTAGCCGTTTTAACCAACCTAAGATGGCTGGACACCATTATTTTATTCCAATGTTGATTAAAAAAAAAAATTGAAATTATACATGATAACAGTATTTTTACAGTTAGCTGAAGGCATCAAATCAAATCGCTAAGTTGAATTTATTAATAAGTAAATATTTTAAGTTAGGTTCATAATTTAAGTTTTGACATAACATTTAAAAAAATTAATTTTTTATTATGAAGATGATGAGTAGGACCAAAAATTAGACCAAAATTGAGGACAAAATGTTGACACAAACATCCTAGACATAACAAGGAGCAAGATATTTTATCAAGAGCTTAACTTATGATATTTTATTGTATAACAAGAGAGTAATACCATCAACTATATAATTTGAGAGACAAAGTTGTTTGTACTTTTAGTCACATGTTTAGGGTTAATATCTTTTTTTTTTTTTTGGATAAAATTTAGTGTTAATATCTAATTATTATAAGTTAACCCTAATTATAAGGGAATAAGTAGACAAGGGAGTAATTTAGATAAGAGCAATATCTATTCTGCAAATTATTGTGGGTGAAGAATAATTAGGAGCAATAATAAAAGAGTGTGAATGAAGAATACAAAGGTATATAGAAGATTATTAAGTTAATTAGCTGCATGATTGAAATATATCATTATAAAAATTTAATTAGAGTAGAAGAAGAAGAATTGGAAACTCTATTATGGTACAAAAAGTAACTTCAACGTTTATAAATATAAATTATTCACTTGAAAAATAATTAAGTTCCCAGAAGAAATCAGACATTGTGAATTGAGAATACAAAAGAATATGGTATGTAGAGAAGTGATAACTGAGTTAGCTGGATTAAGCCTGCACCAAGTTAATTATCAAAGCCAATATATTTAGGCATGTTAGGACATGATTGTTAAAAAATAAAATTTTAAGGGTATTATTCTATTCTATGAAAACAGTAAAAGGTAATTAATAAATAATTTTTGTCCATGTCTTGTGCACAACTTGTAATCAAAAGCAATTGGGCATCTAACAACGGCTAATCTTGTTATGGATATCAAATCTCTGATGAAGGATTTCCTGACATGCTCATTAGCCATGCTTTGCCAAAGGAAATGCGGCTGTTGATTTTGTGGCCTCACTGGCTCACGGTTCTCCTATTTGAACCACTTAATGGGATAAATTTCTGTAGAGGAAACAGGTGTTTTTAAAAGACAGATAAAATCAACTACGAAGCAATAAAATACTGCCAACTAACTATGAACTTCTCGCACTGGTTAGTACACCTTTAGAATTTGCTTTAATGAATAAAATGTATTTATTCCATAGGAAAGGTGCCAGCATGATGCCCACATTGGGGTTGATACTTCAAGATCGAGTACATTAGGATCAAAAAGTCTAATAATGCAAACTCCATCACATTCCTTCCCAATATAATGTCTCAATTTTCCTTTTCAAACAACCTCCATCTCAAAATGCAGAAACATGCCATAACAAATACTAAGCAGTTTTCTTTGGCCAATAAAATATTAAGCATTGTGCAAGCTGGATTTAGAGTAATTAATACTAAAAACAGCCTCCTATGATTAATATTAAATCTTCTCCATCCGGAAGAAAATTAAAACTGAGAGGAGAACAAGGTCCTTCCATGTTAAACCAGATTAGGAAAAGACTAAAAAACAACAAAAACACATGGAACAAAGGCGTGAACTAAAAAACAGTTGAAGAAACAAGAGACACAATCCCCTCGTTTAGTAACAAAAGATATTGCATAATAAGCCAGGGATCAGAATCCCAATCAGGCTGCTGAACAAATGATGATAAGAAGATGCACACAGAATTAAATATATGTCTGCAAATACCTATTTTGATTACTGCTGGAGAGATACTTGATACTTCACTAAAGCAGAAGTAGATCTAGAATATGAAAAATAAATAAAGAATAGAGCATAAGCAGAAACACAGTACTCGTAAACCCTGCAAGTAGGGTATAAAGAAAGACATGCATACTCTGACTAATTTGAAATGGTCTTCTTCTTTTCTGCCATGTACTCCTCCATCTCTTTCAGCCAAAGATCTGCAAACTCACAGTTCTTCCAAGCTTCAAACCATGGCCCTCCACGGGTATAATGTATTGCTTTTGGTTGAGTTGTTGGGTCATTCTCATCAACCTTGTTGTGGCCCTCAAGGAAGTTCCAGGCAAATGGGATAGACCCAATTTCATCATCGTCAAGCCACTGAAACCTATGAAGAAAAGCACCAGTTTGAGTGTTGACAACCTCTGGCAATAACCCTTTGTTCTTTGGATGGCCACAGTTATAAAGCACCATGGAAGACCAATTCTTCCTTGGATACACAGTTTGCACAGCTCCATCCATTTTTGTTGTCTCCTTGGGAGTGTAATCATGATGAACACACATTATTGCATACTTTTCATCAATTAAGTCCCTCAGCTCCTTGATGTCAGCCAAATAAAGGAAGTCACAGTCAACAAACATAGCCCAACCTTCATAATTGGCCAAGTATGGTGTTAAGAATCGAGAAAAGGAAAACTCAGTACTCTCCAGTTGGCCTCTTTCACGCCAGTAAAGGCCCTTCTTCCTGAGATCAGATTGAACAATGGGTATGATCTCAACAGGTATTGAAGACCGCTTCAAGATGGAATGGCGACAGACCTCGTATGCAAGGTCTTCACGTGGATCATAACCTACAAAGATCTTGAAGGGCTTGTTTATATCTCCATTGCTAGTCAGCAAGTGACCGTTGTTGTAAGCTAAATCCATTCTAGCAATAAATTCTTGTAGAACAGGATCTGCAAATTTGAAGTCATTTTAGTTAAAAAATAATAATAACAACAACAAATCCACAGATCTGGAATCCGAGCAAAGAGATTTGAACATAAAAAAGATTCTGCATTAATCGTTTATTTGTGAAATCTATCACCGCAAGATGGTTTCCAACTAAATTTCCCAGTATAGAGCCAAGAATAAGTCCAGAAATGTTGTAATTTCAGCCAATCAATGCAAAAACTTAGGTTCAAAATTCAATTCTTTCGCCTTCTTTTCTTGCAAATTCCATTAAAGGGGTTATGGAATTCATAGTACAGAAATCAATAATGCAAGTTTTTCGCAGTTGAGCGGAATCTATCATGCAGAATCGAAGTCATCATATCTTAGTAAATCTTCAAAAAATGGCTTATTATTACGCAGAACAGAAAAAGAAAATTAATTAGAACAAAGAATTGCGTCTAATATGAAATGAACATTAACAAAACTGCAAATCAAAAAGATCAACAAAACAGCATTATCTTCTTCAACCCCAAAACGAGAAAGAACCCATGAAATTAAAAACTTGAAAGAGATGGGAGAAAAGTACCTGGAATTCCGAAAGGATGGATCTTGATGCTGAAGAATAAGAATAAGAATGAAGGCTCGAAGAAGAAAAAAAAAAAATTAGGAATGCTTTCACTCCTGGTTGGACTTTCTCAGGAAAATGATGGAAAATTGTAGATTGGATTCAAATGAGTTCAACCCAAGAGCTGTAATGTCCAATATATCGGAGGGGGGTGAGAGAGGAGGAATGATAACTGAATGCAAAGGGGCGAGAATTAAGCTGGCTTTATACAATCTGAGGAGACACGGATTAACAGCAAAACGATGGGTCCTTTTCCAAAACGTGTCGGTGGGTTGGATTATTCCACAGAAACATCAACACTAATTACGGCAAATGTACGGGTTACGGGTTTCGGTGAGTTGGCTTGGGTCACCTCATATCAGGGGTTTACCGGGTAGGGTCATATTGGTGGTTTAGGTTGCGTTTGGTCTTTGTGGTTGAGATGCTTTCTCATCATCACAGATACAGTGTCTTTTAGTTGACATGTTGTCCATGACTCCATGGATTCTCAAAACGTCGTCTATCAAGTTGTTTATTATGTGGATCTTAGATTGGAGCCCATATAATTAATGGTTTGCTGAAATTTTTAATATGTTTAAGATTTTTTTATTTTTCATTTTGCCTTTAATTGTTATTTTGAAGTTAAACTTTTTAAGACATGTAAAATTTGATAAAAAAGTTATTGGGTCACTTGTTAGATATTATTATTAATAAATTGAGGTTATATTTTTTAAAACTTATGAAATCTGTTTTAAAGAGTTTGATAATTTAACGGTGGGTTTCAACATAATCTTTTTAACTAATATCAAACTTATCACACATTTAATTAGTACCAAAGTCCTACTTCTAAACACATGTGAGTCATGTCTATCATATCATAGATGAATATAACATGGATTCCACTTGATATGGGTCGGGTCTTTGTGGGGCTATAGGCCTGCTTGTGAACATGTTGGTTTTAAATAAGACGTGAGAAATGTTGATATTAATTTTTAAGGTTAAATACTTTTTTTTGGTATCTTTACTATTGAAAAAAACTCTTTTTTGATTTTTGTATTGAAAAAATTTATTTTTTAATCCCTAAAAATTAAAATTTGACCTTTTTTTGATCCCTCCGTTAAATTTTTTGAAGTGACCATTAATTAATGAAATTGTGTAATGTGAAAAATCCACTTTGTAAGAAAAAAATAATGTTGACATATTTTTGAATCCACGTCAGCATCTTCACTCTTTTGGCTTTTTTTTTTTTTTTTTTTTTTTGCTAGGTTCATCATGAACCCAAGTGTGTGCACGGTGGGTTCACTAGGCGCACAACTAACCCAATGCGTGCCGGGGTGGGTTCACAACGAACCCAACGCGCATGTGCACCTTGGTTCACGATGAACCCAGATTGCGCTTGGGTGAGTGCGTGACAAACCCAATGCGCGCTTGGGTGGGTTCGTCGTGAAGCCAAGTGCACACATGCATTGGGTTCATTGCGAATCCACCCAGGCATGCGAACCCAAGTGCACATGCGCTGGGCTCATTGCGAACTTAGGTGCGCACCTGAGTGGATTTGCAACAAACCCAACAAAAGTTAAAAAAAAGAAAAAGAAAAAGAAAAAAAGCTAGAAGGGTGAAGATGCTGATGTAGACTCAAAAACATGTTCACATCTTTTTTTTTTACAAAGTGGATTTTTCATATCACATAATTTCGTTAATTAACTATTATCTGTTAAAAATTTTAACGGAGGAACAAAAAATGAATTAGATTTCAATCTTTAGGTACCAAAGAAAGGATTTTTTCAATACAAGGATAAAAAAATGAGCTTTTTTCAATAGTAAAGGGACCAAAAAAGATATTTAACCAATTTTTTATGATCAACAAAATCACATGTAAAAGTAGAAAGTTTGAAAAGCAAGTTTTTGAAATCTACAATTTAAATTTAAAGTGTTTATATTTACACTTAGAAACAAATTTTTAAAAAGAGCTACATTTTCCTTCTCAAAGATATTTGATTTCATCTTTAATGTATTTTCTTATACTAGGTTTCTATGTTTGAATATCACACCCAATAGGAATTTCAAATTCTGCAAGATTTAAAGTTTTATAGTTATATTAGAATTTTCTTACATGAAGACTTTCTAAATCAAATATTTAAATCTGTCATAAAATTTCAGAATTTAATTTTAGGTTCCAAAACATTGTTGCTTTCTAACCCTTCTCATGAGTGTAGGAAAGTCAAGAAGTTCCAAATTAAAACATATTAGCAAGTTTTAGAATTTTCAATTGAATTTTGAAATTAAATGAAATCAAGAACTTTCTATTCTAAGCTACAATGGTTAGTTTGACTTGGATTTGTGTGTGAGAGATTAAAAAGATATTTTGGAGAAGGTAGTAGTAACTGAGCAAAGAAAGCCCTAAGTATAGATTAGTGAAAAAGCTCTCAATCTTTTAGCTTTTGATTTCATGCCTATCGTTGTTTACCCAATTCCCTTAGTAATATGTTTTGTTAATCTCTCTTTCATTACGTGTGTAAGAGAATATTTGTGGAGAAAACCTTGTTAGATCTAAAAAACCTTTCTAGTGGTTAGAATTGAGTTTTGAGAGAGATTGTAACAAGGAGATAAGTTATTGAAGGTGAATAGTGCCAATAAAGTTATTGTACATGGTGCCTTTATTGTCGCAAGTTGGAGAAAAATGTTGGAATCTAAACACAACTCTCAAGTGGGCAACTTGAGGAGTGGATTAGGCACAAATTATAATTGAACAATCATAAATCATCGTGTTTGATTTTTCTCTTTCCTACTCTTTTAAGATTATGCAATTTAGCTTTCTTGCTCGTGCTAGCATTTTCATATCCATCACTTTAAACACAAAAATTGCATATGTTTTTAAGAACCCAAATACCCAATTCATCCCCTATTGGCTTGTCATCCTTTAAGCTAATAGGAAAGATTATAATGTCTTAAATAATCTCACATTAGGAAGAAAATGTGAATTTATCTGATATATAGATGACTAGCTATTACTAACACCTTTAGTTAGAGCTTTTAAGGGTCTCAATGAAACTTAACTTGATGAGTTGTTAAGTTAGTGATGGACTTTAATCCAAATTGTTTTAGTTAATCTATAGTTGATTTTTTGTCAAATAGTTGGTTAGGACGTTTAGGGTGTTTAAAAATATATTTCTATAAGCTAATTTTAAACAAAATTTCAACTATGAGTTATGTGGTAATGTTGTCTCTAAAAACTCTCCTTTCGACCGCATGGCAGGCAAGATTATGAAGATGTGTCACTCACTTGGCTTGTAGTGAGAAAAAGGGATTCCCAATCACTTTGGTTACTTCCTAGTATGGGATTTGGTTGCTAGTCAATGGAAAAGTGTCACTTAATTAAATAATGAGTTGTGTTGTGGTCAAATAATTGTCACAACCACAAGGTGTATTCTTGCATTAAATTCTATAAACAATTGCCCTAAAAGAATATCATGGACTTTCCACAATTATGGTCAAAATGTTAGATTGTTGATCAAAATTGTAATATCTCGAATTTCACATTAAATTGAAATTATAAGTGTAATTAGTATATAATTGTAAAAACTAATTATTACTTATAATTTAAATTTAAATTTAAAATTTTAAAAGTGATGGGGCCTTGATTTAAAGAATTGTTAAGTTAGTGATGAATTTCAACTCAAGTTATTTCAATTAATATCAGAATATTCATCTCTTTGCAAGTATGAACTCACACCCACAGTGATAATGGGAATATCATATTATTTTAATATTTATTTTAATTAATATTTTATATATTTTTAAAACAATAAAAAATTAAAAAAAAATAAAAATTAAAGCAAAAAAAAAAAAACATTATGAAATTAAGCCAAAACGAACACAAAACTGTGTGCAAAAAGCTGCCGCTCAATCCACATAATTGTTGTTGGCAAAAAAAATAAAAAAATTCAAACATTGTTCACAGAAATAAAAAAATCCTATATAATTGTCCGTTACCGAAGAAAAGAATCCAATACTTGTGCTCGTGGATTTGGTGCCACGAAATTTCTTTCTCTTCCATTCTTTCAAGTACAACTGTATACCGTGGGCCGGGGCCGTGGCCGTGATTTTTCTTCACCTGTCTCCATTCACTCGCATTTTCATCATCTTCATAATACTCGCTGGTCTATTGGAGATAGCTGGGCTCAGGTTTGTAAATGTGTGGTGTTAAAAGCGAGTGTCGCAAATTTTAAATGCTCCAGCGCGTTGAAACTTATGCGCACAAGCGGACACGCGTCGGGACCATTGCTAAGCGAGCTGGTACGTGCTCATCAGGTGTTTCACACGATTCGGGAATTTGAGATGCCCGTACCCCAAACGGTAGTTGTTGCCGGGTCGGGTTCGGGAATTGCCCGCCCATTAAACATGAGGGCATGGGAATGGAGCTTTTGGATAAAGGAAATCAATATGAATTACACCATTAATATAATCTTTATGTCCATGAATTATATACAATCTAATTCAATTCTTTTTTCTTAAAAATTATTAACCGTATATATGTGATTTTTTATTTAATATTTACTCTTTATATCGTCGAAATTATATATTTTTTAGAATTTGTTAATCATAGGAGAATATTTCAATTGTAAATTTTAGCAGATATAGCTTATTTTTAGGAACCTCAATTAGAAAGTTTAATAGACATGAAAAATTCAACATCATTAGTAAATATAAGAAAATTTTATTCCAGATATTTAAATAATTTTATAAAAAATTCTTCCTTTACATGATTGTATATATCAAATTACTTTAAAAATTAATAGGCATAATTTATAAAAATAAAATATTATATCTAATAATTAATTTGGCAAAATAAAAACTAATTTAAAATACATTATAATTTACATTAATATAAGTTGATCCTGTCTCATTTGAATGGTATGCTTCAACGACTCCAATAAAAGACAATGATCAGCACAAATTTGAATCAAAAGCAGCAATATTTTCCTGTAGAATTCTTGCTACATATAACATAGCATTAACATGTCTCAAACTAAATGACATTAGTCACAACTGTCTTTAAAACAGTAACTAATTTTTTTTTTCCCCTTTTGCAGGTTTTGGGTCGTTCTTCCGTCCCATTGATCAAAGGCTCAAGCACCGTAGTAGCTGATCATTCATAACTTTCTGCACATACAGCATTCTTCTATCACCTCTTCCATCTTCTTGAGAATTTGATAACTGCTTTTTGGTTAGTATGAAATGGATTCCACTCGAAGCAGAGCTTTGGCAAACTCTATAAAGTGATCCAATCTCCATGACTTTTAACAAAACTCAAAAGCATGTGATCACTGCAAATGCATCGTGACAATAAGAAGGAAAAAAAAAAGGAAAAAAAAAGAAAAAAAGAAAAACATTAAAAAAAAAAAATCTAAGAATTTCAAGCAAGCACCACAGTTAAGAATAATGTTTCACTTTAGAACGGAGCTGCAGGTTGATAAATTGTTGTAAGATTTTAATCCATTGCAAAACTTAATAGATTGGATAGTTGTAGTTATACAATCAAATGATAAGAAAATGAAGCATCATTATTCAACCATATCATGGTGCTTTCAAACAGTGTTTTTTTGAACCCTACAAGTAACGTGGTAAAGAAAATTATCAGTGTTAGTAACAAATTGATGGGGGCTTATTCTAGAAATGTTAACGATAATAATCCAGCAGAAAAATTAAAAGGAATTCACATATGCAGACAAGGGAAAGCATTTACAAATCTACAGAGTAGGCCAATACCTTAATGTTTTATAAACCAAAAGCCACCCTCTGAACAAAATCTGGGCGTCTTTTAGTTGGCATTCGAGTAAGTCCTGTAATCTGAAGATCCATTATAGCCCTGCAAAATCTTGCTCTGGGGAAAATGTTAAGGATTCTCATTGAGCATATTTTAAAATAGGCCATGATTTAGCAGTACATAAAAATGAGAAAAAGAAAAAAAAAAAAGAGGAAAGGGGCATTGTTAATGCAGGCTCAATGTGCACAGCTTAATATTAAAAATGCACATAACATTTGGAGTGGTTCTCCCAAAAAACTTCCAAGTTGCAATAAAAAGCCAATGAATCAATCAAGACCACACTTTCAATTCCTTCTTGGAAATTGGCCCACAAAAAAAAAAAAATTCTGTCTTTGAAAACCTTGGCCAATTCAACATCATTACTAAATACAGAACAAGAGCGTCACAATTTAGTAAACACTTGTTTAGATGAAGACAAGATTAGAAAATAGAAACTAGGAATTATAGGAGGAAATGCACGGACTGGAGCAAATTTTAGGGGATATAAAAATGGTCCACAGACAAGCCATACGTAGTGATAGAGATAATGATTGTTCGTGGATTTGAGTATACTTAACAGAAGAAGAGATGGGGGAAAGAATAGAAGTAGAACACCAAGTGGATTGTGGGGTTTAAGTCCTAACATACTTCAAATATATCTTTCCTATCCAAGCATGTGCAAGCTGTGCTGCTGCTGTGAGAACCCAAATTTCCCACTTTCATGAATATGGGCAGGTCTTGAGATTCCTCAGATTGCAATGACGGAAGTTGATATCAATTGCTTTGAACACCAGAGCAAAGATAAAATTATTAGGTATGAAATCAGTTGAGAAAATATTTGTAATATTACTTAGAAAAAAAAAAGGGGTGACGAGGAGCATAATTTCTAAAAGACAGCTCTATGCAAATGCAGCACCAACTTAGCAATTTGGCTAAAAGGAAAAATGCTTTGTCAGATTTTCATTAGAAATAATATAACTAGGAAAATCTAATAAACCTAAATTGTCCCATTAATGCAAGTTCTAGATGCCCACATACTGAATACCCACAACTGGGATTCAGATCCAATAGATATGCTTCCAGACTGCATCAATTAAATGCATAAAAAGCAGATAAAGCTGGCAGAATGACACACCAAAAGGATACTGTA
>BPVZ01000027.1:1311745-1328997 GCA_020521535.1 Rubroshorea leprosula | reverse complement strand
TAATTTATATATTATTTATCTTGCCTAAAAGTTGTATGAATGAACCTTACATCTCTTTGCCTGGTTGAATTTATTATTTTGCCCATATGTTAATCCCTTGCTTGCTTATACATTTTCTAATGCAAGTATAAGGAAGGATTGTAAAGCATAACATGCAGGTAGCTGAATTTTAAGCTATCTTTTAAAGAAGAAATTGCTACACTAACAAATAGGCTGTTTCTTGATTGCCTATATTTTTGTTGTTCTCATTTCTGATGTTTTTTTCATCTCAGGTGTGAGGAAGGAGCGGGCTGCATTGGGAGCCATCTTATTCTTGTTAGCATTTCTCTATGCTTTTTGGCGCATGGGCATTCACTTTCCTATGCCCTCAGCTGATAAAGGTTTCAAGTTACATTTTGCTTAGATCTTAGTTTCATCTCCCTCATATGGAAACATATTGTTAACTTTTTTAGGCAGATCTCCTTCTTTCTTCTAATTGGACTTGTTTCAAATCAGCTTACCTTTTTTTTTTTTCGCAAAATGCCTGAATTTTATAATTCAATGTGTTTTCCTAACATGTGCCCTTAGGGCACCGGTTAAGGGTGCAATTATTGCACCTTTTAGTCATTAAATTACACAGAAAAAAAGGTTGACTTTAATTTTATCAACTAATCAGTTAAAATAATACACATGGCATAGGAGATAATTTAAATATCAACTTCTTTATTTTCCTATAAGACTTAATGACTAAAAAGTGTACTAATTACACCCTTAAGGTTAGAAAAACCCAATTTCAATTTCTGGTTTCCTTTACATCTGGCTTTCAGGGAAAACAATCCTGCTCTAACCAAATAGGCCTTTAATGTTAGAGAAAAATTTTGGGGCATTGAGTTTGTTTAAAAACAGGTCCAAGCACAGTGTTAGTTTTGTACTACGGCTGAGATTGTAGCAGATCTCCTCCTATCTCCTAATTGCACTTGGTTTCAATCTTACCTCTTCTTTTGCTTGATGCCTAATTTTTATAATTTCAATGCATATCTGGCTTTTAGTGTTAGAGAAGACTTATATACGTCATTTAAGTTGTTAAAACAACAGGGCCAAGCACAATGTTTGTTTTTTACTTTGGGCAAAAATGCAATGCAATCCCTTTGCTGGCAACAATGAAGTCCCTTTACTTTTTTCAAAACAATACAATCAAGTCATGATCCAGGGAGTAATACAAAATGGAATTGTAACTTGATAACTAGTTACTACAGTCATTGAGCTAATGTTGTGGATCTGGAGTGACAAGAACAAGTTATTGACCTAAATTTTTTGTTTATTCTCCTGTTTTCTCTAGTGACAATGATGGTCACTGCAATTAGCAGTATACACAAATGATTTTGTTTGGCCAACTACAAATGTTTTTGTTAGACTTAAAGTTGAGGCTTTCTTGGATGGGTTTCAGTTGTTGCTGAAAGTAAAAGTTTGATGGCTTGCATTGTATTTGTGGTCAAAGTACAGGGATTTTGCATTTATTCCTAGAAGGATAAGATAGGGACTGTGTTTCAAGTTTTTAGTAATCTAGATATTGGGATTATGGTTATGGCTTGTTACACTATTTAATATACTTACCTTACTGCCTCAATAGTCCCAAGTTCCTATAACAATCCAACTATGAATGAGGAAGTTATTGAGAACCTGTCCTAATATATGCCTGTTACTGCACCTTAAACATATTACTGCACCTTAAACATAAGATCTATGATGTTAAATTTGCATGTTTGACGTGAGTATGTAAAAATATAGCCTTTCTAATTAGTATCTCCTGTCTTTTCTTTCTCAGGGTTTTTCAGCATGCCTCAGTTGGTTAGTAGAATTGGGGTTATTGGAGTAACTGTCATGGCTGTTCTATCTGGATTTGGAGCTGTAAATTTGCCATACAGTTATTTATCACTTTTCATCAGGTCTTGAGACTTACTGTTCTTTTGGATTTTGGATATAGGAGAATTATTGTTATTATTATTATTATTATTATTCTAAATCTAGTTTACTTCTCTTTTGTCTAATTGTCATCTACCTTTTTTATTATTGTTTTCCTAACATTTCTGCTACATTTTGTGATTGTGTTAGGAAGATTTTGATTTTAACATAATTTTTGGTTCAACTTTAGATTCTTCTCCTTTGCTAATATGTGTGTTGCTCATGAAGCCAGTTGTTTAAAGATAGCATGTTTCAAGAAAATAGTGAAATTGTTCATATTTTTGTATTACATATCAAAGGTGTTGACAGTCAAAATTTAGTGACTCAGGCAAAGTCCTTCACTGGCCTAACAGCTACTTGGGCTAGATCCACCTAGCCCTCAAAAATTCAAGCTCGAGTTTTTAGTTATGTACCACTCACAATTATAATTCTTTTTGATTTGGGATTGTGGTATCACAATCTTCTCTACTTAAGATCTAGGTCTAATCCAAAGGTGCTTGGAACTTTTGAAGACAACTTAATTAGTGTCATGTTGAATTGGGGTAAGAATCAGAAGTAAGAATGTAGGTTGAAATGCTCTTCTTGTCCACAGATGCTCTTTTTTTTTTTTATGTGGGATGGAGGTATCTTTGATTTCATTTCAGGCAATGACATAGAGAGATTGTAACAATCTTTTGTGGTTGTCTAGACAAGGGGTGTTATAGTTTGGTTTAAATGCATGAGAGGAAGTCTAGAGTTAGATAAAAAAATAAAAAAAAAGGTTCTTTGGATAAATATTTAGTGAAAAATGATTGCTGATATTAAAGGGTTTAGTTGCTGGAATTTGGATGCAGCAACTAGGTTCAGTTCTGGTAGTTGTAGGTGTTGTAATTTAAATGGGATTTAGGGTTTTTGGTGGGGCAATATTGCAGTTTTTTGATCACTATAAGGCTGCCTTTTAGAGGTTTTTTTTTTTTTTTTGGTAAATCAGAATAGTGAAACAAGGTTTTTTCTTGAACTCCAGATGGTGCCTGTAAAATGCTTTGTGAACATACTTAGCCAAGCTTCTTTTTTTGCAGGATAGATATAGCATGGTGTTCTTGTGATGCAGATAAGGATGTAAATCATATATATTATGGATTCTATTATGATTATAAACTTATGGTATTTGAATTGTAACATTTACTTGTAGTTTATATTAATTAGGATTTTCTATCTTTTGATAAAGATTCCTATTATACATTAGTAGTCAAATTAGGGATTTAAGTCTTATTAGGGTTCTCCATTATCTCTATATAAATGTTGGTTTGTATTCGGGTTCTGCAGGGTATATGATTAATTGAAATTATCTTCCCAAAATCCCCAATTTCTTTGTTCTCTTCTCATCTTTACCTCTTTCCTCAAATTATCCAATATCCCTTTCTTTGTTCTAGGTCACCTTGTGTTAATATAAACATTGAACTCCTTGAAGTCGGATACTTACCTTTTGTTACTTGTTGAACGTTAATATAAATGAGGATGAGTACAAGGAATGTTGAGCTTAGAAGCAAAAGTACCTTTTGAAAGTTTTCCTCTGGACTCTTAAAAATTCACCTACTAAATCCTTTTGTTCTTATCCTTATCTAATCAGTTTCAATAAAATCACTTCATAAAATAAAAAAAATAAAAATATCATTGACAAGATTGCACAAGCTTGTTTTGCAGTGTGCACTGGTTATATACATTTCTAGACCATAACATAATGATTGTTTTGACTTCTTATTTTGTAAGCATAAAATTTCTCGTGATAGTCTGTAAAATCGAATGTGTACAGAAAACAACAAGTAGAGTATATAAATGACTTGGTGAACTATAAAGTAATTCTTCAGCCATTTTGACTACTCTCTTTTTCTTTTTCCTGGGTTAACTGTAAAGCTGGAAGCATATCTTAGTTGTTGTATTACAAAATTGAAAGAAGAGGATTTTGTGTTGACAGCTAAATTTGCTGATATTTTAATGGCTTTCACTGAACAGGAGATAGTTAGACCTTCTGGGACACTTAATTTCAGTTTGTTATTTCTCATAGCTGGACAATTTTGATTTCTTACATTTGTGCATGTACATGTGGCAGAGAAATTGATGAATCTGAGATTAAAGCATTGGAAAGACAACTAATGCAATCAATTGAGACTTGTATTGCAAAGAAAAAGAAAATAATTCTTTCTCAAATGGAGATGGAGCGAATCCAAGGATTGGAAGAGGTTTGCCAACTTTATCTGTTTCCTATTGTGTTAAAATTGCTGCAATATTTTTGATTGAGGTCTTTTTTTACAACAGTTAAAGTGTAAATGGGTACAAATGATTCATGAGGTCTGGTTGACTTCATACGTAAAGGAATTGATTATTCTGCCCTATTTAAATTTGTTAGTGATTTTAAATATTGTCAATATAGGTGTCCTTTGAACATTCTTTGAGTTCTTTAGACCATGGTGCCTAATATCAACATCATGTTGTACTTTTATGTGTATATATACATTCATTGTCTACAGACAGTTGCATCTTTGAGAACTCAACAGCCAGATCTTTTGTGGCTAACTAAATTTGCTTCTTCCAGAATTCAACAACCAGATCTTTGTTTAAAAGGATAGTTGGAACAGTAGTGCGTTCTGTGCAAGATGACCAAAAGGAGCAAGGTAAGTTCTGTTTCCTTGCCAGCATAATTCCTATAAATGATACTCTTGTAAGAAGGTATAATCACAGAAAAACTTAGGCCTAGGACTTTTTCTTGATGTCTTTTAATTCATGTTCTTTAAATAAATTCACATGTAACTCTTGTCTGTTCCATCCAAGGTCAGTTCTTTGGATTTGTCAAAGAGGGCATTCTGTTTTATAAGCATTATCTAAATTTAGGCTTCTATATTTTAAAGCTTACAGTGTATTTCCAATTTAATATGTATTAATTGATCTTGTCAAATCCTCCTCATGGCTCCTCATTGGTGTTTCTGTTTTTGTTGCCTTTGAAGATATTAAAAGCATGGAAGCTGAGGTTCAAGCTTTAGAGGAGCTTTCAAAGCAGCTTTTCCTGGATATCTATGAGATGCGCCAAGCTAAGGTTTACTTTTAAGATTATAAAATTTACAGGGCTGAATTTAGCTATTCCTTATAGCAATACCTAATGTCCAAGTGTATATATGCCTTTGTTATATGAAAGGTAATACTTTTAACATGTTTGATTGCACAACCATTTATGTGGATTGCTGTAGTGATTATTTGTGTTTAATTTTCTCTTTCTATTTTCTTTTAGAATGTATTCTTATACAAATTACTAAATTTTTCTTAAATTTCACAGGAGGCTGCTGCATATTCTCGAACATGGAGGGGTCATATGCAGAATTTGCTTGGTTATGCAGGTTCTGTGTATTGTGTTTATAAAATGATTAAGGTATGTGTGAAAGTAGTTTTGTGTTTTTTTGTTTTAGTTATTGCATAATTTATTTCAACATGGACAGAAAATGTGACGGTCACAAAGATAAGATCTCTATAGAAAAATAAACCTGACGGAGGTTATGGTCATTGAGATTGGAAAAAACTATTCATTCCCTGGAAAATGGATCCTACCTCATGATGTAGAACAGATTTAAGGAAATATGTCTAGACAATAAACCTGATGGAGTTTGATTTGATTTCTTAATGAATTAAAGATCCCTTGATTGAAGAATTTGAGATTGTGGTGCTCCTTTTGTTTCTAATATGAGGTGTACAGGGTTTTCAGGAGGTTGTTCATTCCATTCTGATGTTAGTTTTTTTTTTTTTTTTGGCGGACATCTTTAAGTTAGTGTTCACTTGTCTTTTTTTTATCAGTATTTTAATCATGAAAAATTAAAGTGCCTGACCAACCTGTTGTTCTGTGCTGCAGTCTTTGCAAAGTGTTGTTTTCAAGGAGGTAACTAATTGTGTTCACTAATCTCTGCTCTTGTTCTCTCAATTTTATAGTTTTTTTAGTTGTATTACAATATTGATACCCTTAATGATCTCTTTCTTTGACAGGCTGGTTCAGTTGATCCTGTGACAATGTCAATTACCATTTTGTTGCAGTTCTTTGATATAGGGATAGATGCTGCATTGCTATCACAGGTTAGACAAAGCCTAGCTATCCTGTTCCGCAAGTAGTTGGAAGTAGTTGGGTATAGATCTCTCTTAGACTACCCAAGGTTGTAAGATTTATATTTCACTTCCAAATTAATTTTCATAAGAAAAAAAATCTGTATTCTATTATCATTCCTATGCCCTTTTTCTTCTTATAATGCATTGATCACTTTCCCATCTTTTATATGGTTGATTAAGCTTTGAAAGTTATACTTTCACTGTGATTTCAGCTAGAGTTTATCAACTTCAGAAAAAATCCAAAATGTGGTCCACCAACTATATAATGCTTCTTGGATTAAAAAGAAGAAGAAGAAGCTATATTTATGCTTCAAAAAATATTTATCTAAATCACGTATACTGTGGTTGTAGTGGAATAAGTCAATCTACATTATATGAATTTTCTGTTTGTCCTTATAAAAAGATATCAAACTTTTGTTCCATGATTCATTTTTAATTCTCTCAAAATAGCTTGTTTCTATGGAAATATTGAATTAGCATGTATACTTTCCAATTAATGCTGTTAATACCCAAAATCTTCTATTTCTTTACCAGTATGTTTGATTGATGGAATGGTTATCCCTATCATAAGAATTAGGTAAATTTGATGGAGAATATGGCAAGTTAGGAATGCCTATTCCAAGCTTGCATCAATTTTCTTCTAATAAGTTGGAATGAGGAGGGAATAACTAATAATGCCTCCCACTAGGTTATAGCTGCTCCTTCCTTCTTCCAACTCATTAGAAGAAAATTGATGCAAGCATGGAATAGCCATGCCACATTATCTATGCCCTCTATCTAATTTACCTAATTTTTATAGTTTGACCAAGGAAAAACCACTCCATCCAACCAAACATGACATACATATTCATATATGACTGAAGATTTGAAAGTTTTTATTCAGGAAAAGATGGTGAGTTTTGTTAGCTCATGTGTCTTGAATTTAGAAAGATTATGTTAATATCTGCTGAAGTAGAGCTGATTTTACCTTTAGATTGTCTGCTATGTAATTTGGTCAACTATACAATGGATAATCAAGCATTGTTCTGATAAATGCCAACAACCCTTGTTGCTGAGAAATTGCCATCCCACCAAACTCCTTGTGGACCATATGTTTTAAGTTTTCTATTTCCTAGTACTTTGAGTGTCTCCTTTTGTGAATTCAACTCATTTTGCGTTAACTTCTTAGTTATTGGCTTTCTTTGTACTCTAGAGTTGTCAATAGGAATAAAAAAAAAAAATCAGATCTTGCATATGAATTGTTGGAATTCTGAATTGTTTAGTCCAGAAACAGATGTCTTTGGTTTGGATTAATATCTGACTTAAAGTTGGCCTACATTATTTTTTTAACTTAAGATAAGGGTCATACCGTGTGTAGTTTCAGTACAAATACCATATAGGTTTGCATTTCAGTTTCTGAACTTGTACCGTATCTACCAGTTTCATATCGCATGTCTTGTTATAAGTTCTAATAGGGTGCCACATTGTAGTAGTTCATGGCATCTTTAATTGTTTCTTGGCCTGAAGTTAGTGTTATACCACAAGGATAGTAGTTCCTCAAAAGGCTCTTTTTTTTAATATGAACTTAAAATTTTGGCATTTGTTTCTGACTTAAAAAAAATTACATAATTTCTTGCTGTCTTTGGTTATCAATTGATTGAAACTTGTTCTTGCAGCTTTCCAAATTTTACCAAATATCTATTGTAAGAACTGATGACTGTTTTCTTACTCTTATGTGCTTTTTTTGGTCTGCAGTATATCTCCCTTCTATTCATTGGAATCTTGATTGTCATATCAGTACGGGGTTTCTTGATGAATCTAATGAAGGTAATCTTGCCCTTTTCTGCTTGGAGATTGTGAGAATGGGGAAAGATGGAGGCGTTTAATTTTAGTCGTGTTTCTATTAACTTCAAGAAGCTGTCTGTAGTTACATCTGCAATTTTCATTTGATTTAATATAATCAGGGTAGGTCTCTCATCTTTTCCAATCAACATTATGGGTTCAGCAGACAAATTTTAGGGCTCAGAACTAATAAGCTCAGAAGCAACTGACATTTAAATGATATGGCTTATTCACTAATTGACATGGATTTCTTCTAGTCATGAGATGACATATTCATCTTTTAAATCTAATGGTACCTCAGAAGATTTTCCAGTTGCTATAGTTGCTTCTGCTGCTTTCCTAGTTAAAATTTGTTATTGTTAACGTTGTTATTGCTGTTCTTCCACTGTTACCATCACTACTATTATTATTGTTGTATAACCACACTTCATGAAGGGTGGTGGTTTACATTTCAATGACATTGGCATAAACCTTTTTTCCCAAGGCATTGCAGTAACATTTTTGTATAATAGCTCCGCCTTCTGTTTCAATGAAAATCTTCAGCTCATTGAAGAAAAAAGGGTTAGAGCACAAAGAAAAGCTGTCTGTTTTCAGAATATTGTGTATCTGGCAGCTGAAAATTTTTTCTTGGTGCAGTTCTTCTTTGCAGTTTCTAGAGTTGGCAGTGGATCATCAAGCAATGTTGTCCTTTTTCTCTCTGAAATTATGGGAATGTACTTCGTGTCTTCAATTCTCCTAATAAGAAAAAGTTTAGCAAATGAATACAGGTATGTTCATTCTTTCTTCCAGGTTATATACCATCTGTTTCTTATGACTTGTTATGTTGGATAATTTATTTGTTAGAAAATGATTAACCAAATGGCAACATCTTTTCATGAACCTAATAAAGGATGCAATGTACTCAATATCTTGCGTACAATCCTGTCTCAGTGTTTATTTTGTTACGTATCTAGAAAGAAAAAGCACTTATTAGTGCTACCATAGTGACATCCTTTCGCAGGCATATAACCTCATTGTGTACCTGATATCCCTGTTACCATGGATAATAATTTCTAGATACTTTCTGCCTATGTTTTGCTACTAAAACCTACTGCATTTTATTCCTACTCTTCACTATAGTGTACCCATGATGGATAGATTGGCTACTCAGGAGAGACATGAGTCTGATATTTGGACCTTCCAAGTACATTCTTTTGTGGTTAAAACATGGGAAAGATATGCTAGTTCTTGCCGAATAGAATCGTGAATGGGTCTTATGTTCAAGAGATTATATATCAGCAGTACTTATTTGAAAATCCAGTGGCTTTCAATTTTAAGACATCATACCATTTTAAGGGAATGAATCATTGTTTGGTCTAATGGTGAAAATTTTGCATAGGCAAGACAAGCACACAGTGTCAGGTTTTGAGAGGAGCCACTTCAGTTAAAATTAAACAGTAGCACTTCCATTTCAGTCATCTTATACCAGTCACCATTGGGCTTAGTGTTAACCAGCCTGTAATTTGGTCCCATGGCCTGGGTTATAGTCCAGGTATCCAACCCCTGTTCTATACCCCCCACCACCCAGATAACAATTCTGCCTGAAAAAAAACAGGATTCCAACAGTTTACAACCCTTCCCAATTCAGTGAGAAAGTAATTGAATGATGATCTTTTGTTTCCTTTTAAGTTTTTGGTTACCAAAAATGTAAAAGAAAACTTAAAAAATGATAACTTTAGGTAGATGCTCACTGAACTGACATACTGGCAGCTTAGGAGTGCGCTGAAACTATGTCTCAAGTGTGCATTTATCCAGGTGTTGTAGCTTCTTATTGCAAGTTAACCTCTGGAACTGTTGGCATTTGGCCAAAGTCCTCTGCAAAGGATTGACCGTAGTGTTTTGGCTTCTGCTATTTGAATTCAGTGTGTTATGTTAGATAATAATGCATGGACTAGATACTAAGTGAAAAGATGAGGCAAAAAAAAAAAAAAAAATGATTGAGTTGAAATAGAAGAAATGGCTGAATGGATGACAAAAAATGTCTGGTTGGGTGAAGATACTTGCTTTGCTTTGCAACCCACATGGTGGGTGATTAGAGAGCACGGAGGAGGTAAAAGAGAAGGACAAAATGATGAAGACAGTCAATATAAATAGTTTGATTTATACACTTCTCCTGTCAGGTTGGTCATGTGGTAAATTGACCACATTACCCTAAATGAACTACAGGGCAAGTTGATCTGATACAACCCTGCCAATTTTCCTTTCTGCCTGTTGTAATGGAGAGATCCTTCTCAGATATTTCTTTAAGTGTTGCATGAGTTAAGTTGCTGACAAGTCTTTCTAAGGGGTTTGGAGCTGCTAAAAGAGAGCTGAAAGAACCTTTACTTCACTCCTCAATTAATCATCCTGCCATGCATAGTTTTCTCAGTTTACTAAAGCCTCCTTTCCTTTCCCTTTTACTCAATCTCTAACTTCCGTTGATAATAAAGAAGAGTGCTAAAAAAGATTGCACAATAACGAAAGATGAACTTTAAGATTTGTTTTTGGAGGGGTGCATGGTTTGTAAGTGTTAATTATATTCACGTTTAGCAAGCATCTCATCTCTTACTGCTACCTAGATTGAAAAATAAGGGAAGGATTGGACAGAAGTTTTAAAGCTTATGGCAGTTAAAGACTGTCTTGAGGATCAAACCAGTAATGTTATTCCCCCTAAGTTGAATACTCTTGGTCTATTTCACTTTATCATAGTGTTGTCAATAGCAGCCACTATAGCAGCATACCATAGCAGCTTTAGGGCAATCTGCAATGAAAACACCATAGTGTAGTGAATTTTGATGACGGCCACAAACCTGTAACAAACAAAGTGAAACAAATATTCCTTATAAAAGTAAAAAATTTGAGAGAGAATGTACTCATAAGTGTTGCATTATTGGTTTGTTAATGCTAACCCTTAAGTTAATTAATTTTTATTTTATGTTATTAAGTTCATCTTATGCATTTTTTTATTAGATCTGCTATTTTATTTAATAAAAAAAGTAGGTTGTTCTGTTTAGTTACTATATTTTGTTGAGTAGGAAAATCCAACATTGAGAATATAACAAAGAAACATGTGGCTTAAATGCAAGGAAGGCTGCTCCACCTATTGCTAATTGGTTTTAGGTTGGATGCAAATCATGTAATAGAAGCCCACATGTCAAATTTTCACATATTTATATAATTTTTTAATGGCAGCTATTTTGTTAATAGCGGCCTCTACACGATCTGCTACTCTATCATGGTAGAATTTTCCTCCTGCTATTGGCCGCTATCCACTATTAATAAACCTGCTTTATCATTGGAAGTGCTTTGCATTTCTTACTCCCTACCAATCCTTAAAATGTTAAATAAAGCAGCACAAAACTGGCCTCCGTTTATAGGAAAGCGGAGAAACTTTTTCTTTGACTGATATATATGAATATCAATCTGGTAGACTTACTAGTAATATGATTATATGAATTAGGAAGTAACAAAACTATAGAGTAGCAGCCCCTAAACTTTACTTCTATCGTTAGTAAGTACTGCTCTTCATCTTTTACTGTGTTCAACCAAGCATTTGAACTCATCACTTCATACGAGTTGAGTTGATATGCTTCTTTTCATAATTTCATCTACTAAGGACTAAGGTTGTTTGCTGTTTTCTGCTTTATCAGCTATTTTAATAATTTAGCCAACATCAATATATGCCAACAGAAAACACTAGCTGTTTAATGTCATTATTCATCTTATGTACAGCCTTCTGTATTTGGTGTTGGATTTAAACCGGGTCCTTTTAATTGATTGAAATGGTATTTCTTGGCAGGTCAATAATAACAAATGTATTGGGTGGAGATATTCAGTTTGACTTCTACCATCGATGGTTTGATGCAATATTTGTAGCCAGTGCTTTCCTTTCTCTGCTTTTGCTTTCTGCACATTATACATCTCGCCAGGCAGACAAACACCCCATTGATTGATGTTTTCACTTGTAAGTGCAATTAAATAGCCTATAATTCTCATATCATCCATAATCAGTTTGAATATTTACCAATCTGTGCAAAATGTTGAGGTTGTTTTATGGTTCAAACATATTTTGGCAAAATGAAAAAAATGGTGAGTTTTGCCTGCTAGATGAGTTTTGTTAATTTTGGCAATGAATTCACTGTGCTCTTGGATTGCTGATCTTGTAGGTGTGGAACAGAAAGCGTCATTGTATAATTTTGATAGGCTTTCAAAGCTAAAAGGTACTACTTTTGGACAATATCCAGTACTCGGCCATTTCAATATTTCTGCATGCAACTCAAAGTTCTGGTTTTCATTCTTCAATTCTGTTTTCCTGATTCAAATGAGCTACCCATTTTCATTGAATTTAGTCCCTGATGCTTGTAAATAAAAAATTAAAGTGGTTTTGTTACATCTTAGTTACTTGACTTTGCTTGGAAGGTACATTTTAGGGTTCCATTTTTGGAGTGTTTGGATATCTGAAAAAGCTGAAATGGCACTTGGCCGTTTAGCCCCAGTTGGTGCACCTTGTTCCCCAGTTCTTGCTCTTAGAAAATAGAGTTTCAAGTCCTATACCCGCTCTCCCCCAAAAGTTCCCCTAGTTAGTTCAAAAAAAAAAAAAAAGCTGAGTTGAACTTGTGACATGATCAAGTCAACAATGAGATGAACACAACCAAAATTCCTAAAGACAGTTGTCTCCTTGAAAATTTTCAGAAACACCTGAAATTCTATCAATTTACGGTAGATCATTTATTCAGCTCAATATTTTGTTTCTTAGCATACACCAATAATTAAGTTTCTTTGATAATATTGATCGGATGTATGGTAATTGTGCCTTTTTTCTTTTGTTTTTCTTTCTTCTTCAGGAAGTTGACTAATTCACTATTGACCAATGCAGGTTGGAAGTACATATGTAGAGAGGAAATGTGAACTCCTTGAGACTGGATTATCCTTTATATGACCAATCAAAGAATCCCCATTGCCCACACCAAGGCGGTGAAATATGATACCACCTATAGTGAGGTTACAGCATGTTGCAGTATGTTCGGCGCAATTTTATTGTGTACCACTATGTTATGCATGGTTATTGATGTATAAGAATTGGTTTATCAAGTTCCATAAAAAATGCATTCTTAAATTTATGGATCACGTTCCAATTCTTTCAACATTGTATTCTAACTTGGTCCAGCATCTGAAAGCAATTTATCTGTTGCAATAGTTGAAAGTGGGTTAAACACAGTTTTTTATAATGTGTTTCTGGCTTTCTAAATGCTGATTCAACTTTTGGATGGGGACCAACAAACACAATAACTAATGATAGACCCTTTTTCTCCAGCCAAAGAAAAAGATAATTTTGTCTAGGGCTGTCTGGTTGCTCTGTGATGTCGGCCTGATCCGGACCAAGGTGTTGAATTAAGCCCTAGGGTCTCGATATAGGCATGTGCTTTTTGCAGAATGCGCTAGGGTCCCAAATTGATACTAACACTTGTCGAAAGTCAAGGTCCAATTTAGATGAAGGCAGAAGAAATAGAAGGGTAAGTGAGAAAACAGAGATGAAAGGATTTTTTTATTTTTATGTACTTACTTTTTTTCTGTTTTTTTGGATAAATATATACATACTGTTCACACCACATTTGACAATTTTTTTTTATGATGTCATGTATCCATAATGAAGATTTAATGGCAACAAATTTATCCATACAATTGAGAATTTAAAAGGTGATTGATAGTCTTGATTTAGTGCAGTGCAATCCATAATAAAGAGAAATTATGGTGTCGTGAATTTTTGCCATGTGGCAGAAATCCAAATTAAATAAACTTTGAGTGCGATAGAATTTGAGTCCGAGTGAGGTTTGAGAAAATTAGGGATGTTATTGGTATGATGTTAAATAATCCAATTTAGTTGAGAAAAATTAGAAATGGTTTCAACAAGCATGATTTTAGGGATTTTTGACGAATAGAATTTTGTTTCTAACAACTAGATTGACAAGTATTGTAAATTTGTTTTATAAGGAAGTATTTAAAGTTGTTAAAATTTTTTTGATTTAGTCAAGCATGATGGTATGAAAGTCAAAGAAAATCATAATCAAATTAAATTTTTGATAAACAAAGTTAATTGCGGAGGCTTATAACTACAAGACTTCTACACAAAGTTCAAGAGGCCTGTCCCTTTTACACAAATGAACATTTCAATGTATCTTAGACCAGTGCTAATTTCATTCATAAATAGCTTCTATAGCAACTTTGCAATTTCTTGTTAGTGTAAAAAAGGTTTAACTCTATCAACGAGTTCTTTGTTTTTGTTGGTTATGGTTAAGTCAGTTCAAGCAATTAAATTTGACATGTTTGCTCTTCTTTTGCTGGCAAATTTTGCATTTCTATGTAATTTATATTTTTGTCTAGTTGTCTAACCTTAGCATTTGCTTTGTTAACTAATTTATGTTTCTGCATTCGATTGTAATTCTTCTTAAGTTTTGGAGGATAGATGTTAGTTTCATTTGACTTCTAGATGTAGGTAGTTCTTTACTGTTCTAGCATTTTTATGTTTAGTTCTTGCAGATAATTTAATTTCCATTTTATCTCATTGCCCTTTACATTTTTGCCTAATCTTTCTGTCATTTATGCTAGTTTCGATTTACATTTTTACTGGTACGTAACTTCTATGATTATGTCACACTCTTTAGTTCAAATCTATCAGTATTTTTAGTTTTTAATTTTAACTAAATTTAAGACTTTTAATACTCTTTAGTTTAATGTTCTAATATTACCTTAGTTTTATATTATCTTTTATTTATGTCATTATCACTTTTTTTTCTTTTTCCTATTTCTACCTTTTTTTTTTATTATCAAACTAATTCCATAGTAACTTCAAATGTGAGAAGTTTTTAATATTCTTTCAAAACAATTATTTTTTGAACCTTCATACAAGAATGCACAATTATTTATGTTATAATCATCTAATTATGGTATATTTGGTGTAATTTTTCAATCAAACAGCATGCTTCCATTGACTTTTTAGAGTCCATTTGATCAGTCAAAAAATGATTTCTGAAAATTATTTTTTGTATTTTCTGCGGTTTAGTCACTCTTTAGAAAATGAGTAAAGGAAAATAAACTTTGGTCAACGGAAAAAACTAAGCTTGATTTTCCAGAAATTGACTTACGGATTTGAAATCCGGAAGTTAATTTCTCCAAAAACACATGGGCCGTCGGGCCCGAAATTTCTGTCATACGAAGCTGCTGCTATTGCCACTTCCGTCCTCTTACTTTATTGAGCAACATAAACAAGTTCTATTAGTTTCCGTAGTGTTCAATATGGTCCTTGTAGTGGAAGAAATCTAGCATCTTTTATTCCCAGACAGCACTCACGTGGCTGCATTTTCCTTAGCTACCAAACAATAGAAAGCTAGTTTCCTTAAAAAGTTTTTTAAAGTGTTTCCAACAATAGAAAATAATTTTTTTTTTAAAAAAAAAATTTCAAGATAAAGTCATTTTTTGCAAGCCAAATGAGCCCTTAAACAAGTTCCAACACTTGGAAGAAGTATGGGCTACCAAAAATCCTTTTCAGCAAGCAAGTGGCACATTTGAGTAATTTTGCCATGAGTAACCAAGAGAAGAGGATTGTAGAGAAAACACACAAATATGATCGCAAAAAGTTGCCCCTTCTATGTTTTTGATATAAAACTTTTTTAATAAAAACATGTGGAAATTAAAAAAAAAAAAACAAGGTAAAAAGGAGGATATATATATATATATAGAAATGCAAAGAATATATTAAGAAAAAACATAGAGATAGGAGTATAATGAAAGAAAGAATAATATGTAAGATAGAGAAAAAAATATAATGATATAAAATGGTAAGGTGGTAGATGAGAGATGAAGTCTCAATAAAATGATAATAACAAACAAATTGTTAATATAGAGAGGGGAAAGTGAGGTGTGTGTAAACTAAATAGATAAATATAATGATAAAATTTGAGTGGTGAGTTAAGAGATGAAATCCTATGAGAAGTAATGAAAGGTGGAGTAAAAACAAGTGAAAATGTACTAAGATAATAATGCTAGAAAGCTATGCTTATATGTTTTAACATAAAACATTTTTAAGATAGAGAAGGGAAGAGAGAAAAAGAATGGGTAAAAAAAGAGATATAGCAATATATTGGGATGTAAGAAATGATTGATAAAAAATAATAAAGATGAATGATAATTAAAAAAGAATAAAAACAAATAAAATACTAATACAGAAAAGGAAATAAATGGTGAGTGCTTGATATAGAGATAAATATAATAATAAATTGTGATGTTGAAGTTAATAGTATACTTGGTTTGAGAAGAATGGAGGAAAAAGGTGGAGAAAGTTTTTTAACCAATCAAATTATAACGTTTTGAAAATATTATGATTGAATTGGTCAAAAAACTTTTCCCTTGCCTTCACTCTCCTCTTCTCTATTCTTCTCAACCAAATATATGATAAGAGATTGAATTACAAGAAAAACTAACTAGAAGTTGGAGTAAAGATAAGTAAAAATGTACTAAAGAACAATCACGTGTCAGGTAAACTAACTAAAAAAATCTTTGATTTGATCTCTAAACTATTATACGGATCCCCCAATTTGGTCTCTTACTGTTTACCAATTTGCCCTAAGTTGGTCTTTCCGTACAAAAACAATTGACGTGTCTATTACTTAACGATAAAAAACAGTACCTTAACAGCCACGTGTCAAGTTTATAACAAGACATGTCAGTTGGTTTTTGTACGAAAAGACTAATTTGAGGTAAATTGGTAAATAATAGGGATCAAATCATGGGTTCGTACAATAGTTTAGGGACCAAATTAAAAATTTTTTTAGTTCAAAAATCAAATCAAAAGTTTGTACAATAATTTATGGACCAAATCAAAACTTTTTTTAGTTCAAGGATCAAATCAAAAATTTATACAATAGTTAAAGATTTAACCAATATAGTTAAAGTGAGTTGAAAAATAAGAGAGGCGCAAACTATTATCCACCAAACATATAGTCTTGTTGGCCTTAATTATCAATTTATTTTGCCTAGCATTTTCCCCTACCCCACGCCTAACGCACGGCAACTTCTTTCTTGTGCACGCAAGCAAGCGGCCTCATGAAGTTTAGAAAAGGGAAAGGACCATGTGTCATTTCCTTATTGCTTGAACAATCCTATTTTTCCGTCATACACGACAATTAAAATTAAAAACGTTGATGGTGAAAACGGTTGGGTGACACAACATCTCCCCAGTGCACGTTAGCAGTGACCGTCGCACGTGTAAGTTTCATATATTTTTTTCACGTATTAGTTCATCCTCGCACGTATAAAAAAAATAATACAATATTACATTTGATTTGAGAAAAATA
>BPVZ01000027.1:1269727-1280106 GCA_020521535.1 Rubroshorea leprosula | reverse complement strand
CAACCTTATAATTTAGATGAGTGACGACTCCCTTTTTTTATACATTTTTACACTTGATTTTTCAATTTATTTAATTTCCTTTTTAAGTGGTCGTCAACAATAATACATAACAGTTCTCGCTCCATTAAATTCTAATTCCAAAATATTGTTCGCCAATAAATATTTTGAAAACCAACGTTAACCAACACGTACGTACTCGAACTCAAGCCACTTGACGCGTTTACTAGGTCTAGGTTGCCATTTCCTTGATAGCGTGGCCCCGACTACTTGACTGTTTGCCAGGTCTAGCACGTCGGTTCCTTAATAGCGCGTACTCAACCAATCCCAACCCCTTTACTGGTTCGGCGGGTCTAGCTCGTACCAAGCTTCTTTTTCTCTATTTATATTCCATCAATTCTTTGATCATCAGAAATTAAACCAGAAGGAAGAGATGGAGCAGCAAAACGAGTGTGAAAGAGAGATAGAAGAGTGTATCCAACTCTTTTGTCACCCAAATCTTCTCGAGCTAACATGCTCAAATAACCAGACTCATGACACAGTAACTCCACCTCCATGTACATACTGCAGCCTTCAACCCTCCGGATGGATGCACAACTCCAGGCTCTTCAACTTCACCCTCCACATGCCATGCACGAGGCTGCCTTCAATCATTAAACATCCAGCCCATCCCAACCACCCTTTAACCCTCTTCCCAACTTCTGCTTATCCTACTGTACGGTTCACCTGCGACAGCTGCTGTCTCCGGATTGATGGCTTCTGCTACTACTGCAACCAGTGTAACTTCCATTTACATGTTCTCTGTGCTTCACTACCTCCAGAGATCAACCATCCATCCCATCCCAGCCACCCACTTTCCCTCCTCCAAACCCCTGCTTACCCTAGCGGTTGGTTCTCCTGCAATGGATGCCGCATTCCTGGCCACGGTAGGTGGTACCACTGCCGTCACTGTAACTTTGATTTACATGTTCTCTGTGCGGCACTGCCTCCACTGATCAACCATCCATCTCATCCGAACCACGCTCTTTTCTTCACTCCAACTTCTACTTACCCCAACGTAGTGTTCACCTGCAATCGGTGTCGTAATCGGTGCCATGGGTTCTGCTATCGCTGCCACCACTGCAACTTCGACTTACATGTTCGCTGCGCGTCACTGCCACTTTCACCCTCACACCAATCTCAACCTCAGTCCCTTGGGAATGGTAATGGAGGAATACAGCATTTGAACCAGTCCAATGGGCACAATGGAGGAGTAGGAAATACCGTAGCCTCAAGTGTGATTTCTGATATAGTCAGTGAGGTTACTCAGAGCATTATAGATGCTCTCATTGGTGGAAATAATAATTGATGTGTTTTTAACACATCAATATCTAAGTTAATTTAGTCAATTCATGTTATATGTATAATTGTATTTTTAAATTTATTTATTTTTAATTATAAATTAAAAAGTAATAATTTTTTAATAAATACATTATTTTGTAAATAGTTCAATGTGATAGTAGAAAATTCTAAAGTTCTACCTTAGTTATTTGGTAGAATGTAGCATCATACAACAAGTATTATGTCTCAGCACCCCTGAACAAAATGGAGTTGCTAAATGAAACATAGATATACCATTGAAACAAGTTTGATTATGCTGCTTCTAGAAAATTTGCCACCTCAAGATTGGGTTGAAATTTTTTCTACTGCTACTTACTTCATTTACAGATTGCCTACCCCAATATTGAACAATAAAAATCCCATTCACTTGCTTTATGATAATCCCCCTAATTATTCCATGTTGAAGGTATTTGGAGGTTGATGTTTTCCTTATCTCCATAATTATGCAGCTTATTATAAACTACAACTAAGATCACCTCCTTGTGTTTTCATTGGATACAACCCTACAAACAAAGGATACACTACAAGAAAAATAATTTTTAGTGATAAAAATTTGTGATGAAATTTGAAATTATTACTATAACTTATTACTATAACTTATCACAATTGTGACAGATCTAAAAAATTATTCATAGATGCATAAATATTTAATGATAAACAAAAAAATTCATCATAAAAAATATATTTCGTCACCGAAAAATATTCATAGAGATAAAATAAGTTTTTGTCGATAAAAATCATCACTATAATGCATTATAATTATGACAAAATTCTAATATTGGTCACATATACCTTACGCATTCAATGATGACCAAATAATTTATTACTAAAAAATATAGTTCGTCACTAAAAATTGTGAATTTTCTCTAATCAATGTATCCCACATCAATTAAAATACATAAGAAAATAAGGTTTTGCACTATAAATATATCCTACATCAATAAAAAATATTTAAGAAAATAAATTTTTGCATTATAAAACAGGTAAAACTCAATAAAACTTAAGATTAGTTTGGGCCTGATTAATTTTAATCGGGCCCGATTAATTTTAATTGGGCTTGTTAATTTTAATCAAAATTGATTAGTATTGAAATAATAATATTTTTAATAATATTTTTTATTAAACTTTTGTGATAAATTTATATATTATTTTTTTGTGATAAAATTTTTGTTAAAATATTGTGTTGTAATTATATAAATATCTTTTTTTATTTAATATCAATTTTAATAGTTGATGACTAAATTTTGCATCATAATTGCATTTGTGACGAATATTTTTTGTGACGTATAAAATTGTTATAAATAACTTGTTAACAATATCAATTTTTTCAATTACTATAAAATTATTTTCTGTGACAAGTACTTAATTTGTCATTAAAAGTATTAGTGACAAGAGTTTTACTAACGGTTTAAATTTTATCACTAATAATAATTTATGACGAAAACTAAAAATTTAATAATAAATAATTTAGTCAATGTGGATTTTCTTGTAGTGATATAAGTATCTGGATCCTTCTACTCGATGTGTTTATATTTGAAAACAGTTCGTTTTGATGAATATTTTCTCCCTTATACATATCTAACAAATATCTCTAAGAATGTTAATGTAGGTGGAGAGCTGTTCACATACCCAACTCTGATGAGTGGTTCCACTGTTCCAGACCTTTTCAAAGCCAAGTCACAACTTGATGCAATCATGATATCAATATGCACGTACCGTGCTTCTTTTTCTCTATTTATATCGTCAATTCTTTGATCATCGGAAATTAAACCGGATAGAAGACGTGGAGCTGCAAAACGAGGGTGAAAGAGAGATAGAAGAATGCATCCAACTCTTTTGTCATCCTCATCCTCTCGAGCTAACATGCTCAAACAACCAGACTCAAAACACAGTAACTCCACGTCCATGCATCCGTCCGGATCTCCTTGTTCTTCAACTTCACCCTCCACATGCCATGCACCAGGCTTCCTTCAATTAATCATTAACCATCCGGCCCATCCTAACCGCCTTCTATAGCCCTCCTCTCAACCACTGCTTACCCTACCCCAAGGTTCACCTGCGACAGCTGCTGTTCCGGATTGACGGCTTCTGCTACTACTGCAACCACTGTAACTTCGGTTTACATGTTCTCTGTGCCACACCGCCCCCAGTGATCAACCCTCCATTCCACCCCGGCCATTCCCTCTTCCAAACCCCTGCTTACCCTAACGGTTGGTTCTCCTGCAATGGATGCCGCCTTTCCGGCCACGGTAGGCCGCCACCACCGCCATCACTGTAACTTTGATTTACATGTTTTCTGCGCGGCACTGCCTCCATTGATCAAACATCCATCTCATCCCAACCACCCCCTTTTCTTTATTCCAATTTCTTTATTCCTCTTCAGTGAAAGGTGCCATGAGGAGCTCATTATCTGTCTGGGATATCTGTTTGAAGTTGATGCCATCGAGCTTTGGTCTGTTCCATTTTTCTTCTGTGAACATCTTCTTGAAGTACTTTACCACCTCTTCTTTTATCTGAGCCACCCCCGTATGCTGTTCACCATCAATTTGGATACAATTCATTTCATTTCTCCTCCATCTTCCCTTCACACTTCTATGGAAGAATCTTGTGTTTGCATCCCCTTCCTTTAGCCACATCTTTCTTGACTTTTGTTGCCACATTCTCTCATTTATTTTTAAATTCCTCCAAAGGTTAAGAAAACTATTTCTCCTCTTTTTGCTATCCTCTGCCGAGAGTTGTACCTCCTCTCCTCTCTTGTCAATTGCTACTATCTCCCTTTCTACCTCATTTATTTTACAGTCAACCTCTGCCATAGATCTACCACTCCACTCTTTCAATGCTTGCTTGGTTCTTTTCAGTTTTTCTTTGAGAACGAAGCCCTTCCATCCTTTAATCATTGTCGATCTCCACACATTACTGATCATTTCCTTGCAACCTAGTTGTTCCAGCCATACATCAAAGAATCTGAATGGTTTTGGTCCCCAATCTATCCTATCATTCTTCAACATGACAGGGCAATGATCTGACACTGTTCTTCTCAATCCCCATTGCTTTACATCACTGCACTTCATAAGCCATTCTTCCGAAAGCGAAAATCTATCAATTCTGCTCATGCTTTGGCCATTAAAGTTGTACCAAGTGTATTTTCTTCCCACTAGTGTTAAATCAACTAATCTCGCATCATGAATGAAACAGTTAAACTCACTCATTTCCCTCAATACCTCCTTGCATCCTGCCCGTTCCTCTACACTTCTTACAGCATTAAAGTCTCCTCCTATGCACCATTTGCCCTTTCTACTCCTAATTAGACTCATTACCTCCTCCCTTAAGGCTCTCTTTCCCGTCAGATGACATGGGGAGTAGACATTCAAAACATTTACAGGCGTCAGATCCTCCCCCCATAACCCATTCACACCAATATAGTTGCTCCCCATTAAATCTTTTTTTTTTCCTGAACACCTTAGAATTCCATACACATACAAGGCCTCCGGACATTCCTTCTGAAGGTTTGAATACCCAATCAAAATCATCATAACCCCACAACTTTCTACAGATACCTCTATCAATTACCACCATTTTAGTCTCCTGAATCATTACAAAATCCACGTTCTCCTTTCTAACTAATTCTCTAATTTGTCTTTTTTTTCCAATCCCACCAAGGCCTATAATATTAAATGATAATAATATCATCAAGAGATCTGCTTACCTTCTTTACATCACCGGCTCCCTGCCTTCCCAATTCTGTCTTTGTCTGCCTGTCTCTGCTCTCCATTTCCTCAATTCTCTACACAATATCTTCTTCATTCTCTACTGTAGCACCAAGCTGTTTTGCTAAATCCCAAATTTCCTTAGCAAGTTGGTCACTCATTTTCTTCCTCCATGCTCTGTTGTAGTTCTAGATTCCACTGTCGGCAATGGATTCACTTGCAATTTCTCCGTTTGGGCTCACTACAAATTCCGGATCTACCCTCCCTTCCCCTTGTTGATTGCCGATCCTTCTCTTTCCTTTCATTTTTCCAACAACTTCTGATTTTGAGTAAACCGAACTACATAAACTTATTTTCTTCTTCCTCATTTTTACAGCTCTCTTCGGTCTCTCATTCCTCCAAATCTGCACTCCCTCTTTACTTTTTCCGTGAGATTCCTGTGGGAGATCTTCTTCTGTACTTTCCTTCGTTTCTTCCGCATGCTCACAGTCCCTGTTATTTTCCATCTCCGTTACTGATTTTTCCTTCCTTTCTGCCTCATGTTCCCTGTTTCTGCACCTTTCTTTCCCACTATCTGCACTATCTTCCGCTTCTGCCACCTATCTATTGCTTCTAGACACCTCTACTTCATTTTCTACACTTTTTTCCATTTCCGCCAAATGCTTCCTGCTATTGGGCTTCCCCTTTACACTTTTTGAATTTGGGTTTGGCCCTTCACATGTTTTTTGGGCCAAACCCAAGTTAAATGATGCTGCATAGCTTGGGCTGCCCTCATGCAAGTTCGGCCCCCCTATTTGCTTCATCCCATGCCTTTCCAGTGAGCCTGAATTCTTCCCAACAGCCTTATCAGTCTTCCATATCTGTCGTGCCACCCCTTTGTCTCTTGCACTATTCACTCTCTCAACTTCTTTTTGAATTTGAATTGCACTTTTTGACATTGCTTCTGCAGCTTTCGTCACTTCTTCCGGTGGGCCAAATTTTCCGTTGGACTCATCACTTTTGTTTGCCACATCATCATCTTCTACGTCTAGCCCGTCATTTTCTTCTTTTTCCTACTCTGTTTCTATGGCTTCTTCAATCTCAAAGCCTTCATTTCCATCATCAACTGACCATGATTCATGATCCTCTGAGTCACTCTGAAAGGTGGGCATGAAATCTTGTTTCAAGGAGAAGAAGTTATTGGTACATTCCTCCTCCGTGAATTTCAAATTATACAGAGACCCATTGATTTTAATTTGATGCATAATAGAAATATTGTCTTGAATTTGAGTTGAGATCAAGAATCTCGCAATGTCAAACCTTCTTCTTTTACTTCTGCTATCATCCAAACACATGAATTTTCCCCATGAGCAGGCCATGGTTTCAAAGAAGTTTGTTCCCCATACATTTAATGGTGCTCCTTGACATCTAATCCACACAAATCTGTCCTTAGCAACCATATTTGATGACCAAGGTCGTACCCATTCAAACCACTGTCCCAACCACTATGAAGCCATCTCTACCAAGTCCTTTAATTCCCCTTTCTCCTCACAATCTAACAGCACCATCTTTCCCCCCATAGTGCGAATTCGACATGAGAAATAACCTTCCATGTAGAACTTTTCATGAAAATTATGGACAATTTCAATCGAATGAGCCAAACCCACATAACAGTGATCTAGCCATGCACTATCCTCTTGCTTCACGTTATATTCCAATCCAACCCATCTTTTACTCACTCCTTTCTCCTGCCACATTTTCCTTTCATCATTCTTTCTCTCTTCTTTCCTGTTTTTGTTTTTGTTCTCTCCTTTCTCCTCAAACTGAGTCTCACTATTCTTGATTCTTAGCTCCTTCTCATGATTTCCATACTGCCTGCCTCTTACTACTTTGGCGTAACTTCTCATCGGCAGTACTGGCTCCATGGTTTGACTACTTCTTCTTCCCCTATCAACCTTTTGCTCATCTTCATACTTTGGAGAGTTCACCCATTATTTTTTCTCCCCCACCCAGATCTGGTCTAATTGCTTCTCAAGCTCCTTTTTATCCTTAACATTCAAGAATCTAACAAATCCAAATCTACCCCCATTTATGCTTTTCCTATTTGGACTATATATGTCATAAACTCTTCTATATTTCAAGAAAGTATTCCACATGTCAACATAACTCCATTCCTTTGGAAAATTTGTAAAAAAATATGGAGTGGCCTGTTTGTACAATCCCCAGTCATATGACCCTCCGTTAATTCTTCTTTGAGGCTTATTCTAAACTAGTTGCGCTCCCCTCTGTGTCTTCGCTTCATTCCACCTTTGACGGCTTCTTCCCTGAGATCTTGCATGCTCTCTGCCCTGTGTTGTCCCTCTTCCTCGTGTCCGACGATCACCCCCTCTTTCTCTCTGTCTTCCTCTCTCTCTCATCCTTTTTCCTCAATAATTGTTGAGATATGTAGTCCATTACTATAAGCATTCCAAGGTAAGATAACACCTACCAACTATTTCTCCTCCTCTAAGCCTTTAGTTTTAATAAAATAATAATAAAACCCATACAGATCACAAGTAGAAAGATGAACTCTCACAAAAACCAACTTTGAGAATCAGAAAGAAGAAAATCCCTAAAAAAGTAAAACAAAACCGTTAAAAAGAAGAGAAATTTGAGAATTAGAAAGAAAGAAAAAGGATAAAGAAATGATGGGTGACAAAGGAAGGAAGGCAGGGCTCCGCTCTGTTTTTTACCGGATGGTTTTGTGTGCAATTAAAGCATTAGAAACCCATAAACAAAAACTACAGGCCTTATAAAATGACAAATGCGCCCACTAGTGTAGATCAACCAGGCCAATGACTTAAGTCTAGTTATCTTAGAAAACTAACTGGGTAATCCTTGTTTTTGGGTGACCAACGTTCCGATCGAGAGTTTTCATTAGGCAGCACTACTAGAAAAATATGCGGTAGAAATTATTATCTATGAATAAAGGGAAAAAATATTTATCAATTTTATATATAAAAATTTAGATAAAAAAATGACATTATTGTTATATATTCTAATTTAACACATTATATAATATATTTATTAAAAAATTATTATTTTTTATCTAAAATTAAAAATAGATAAATTTAAAATATAGTTATCATACAAGATAAATAAACTAACTGAATTGACTATACTTTATATTATAATTTAATAATTGAATTAAAATGAATATTTTAAAATATGTTAAACTAAGAATATACCAATCATTTTTCATAAAAAATACTCAAAATTACATCATTTTAATTAATTTTGATTGAAAAATACTAAAATATCATAATTTTTAAAACATGAATGAGACTATTTTTGTCTTTTTTTTAGTGATATTTTATTGAAATGAAGTAATTTTAAATGTTTTTCTACTTAATTTTCTTTTTTATAAATTTGATTGATAAGCACTAATCTCTTAATATATCTGGGGTTAACTAGTGCAATGTAGGTCATTTTTCTAATTTTTTTTAAAAAAAAAACATGCATAAAAATCTACCTTCAAATTAATATTTTCATAAACCAATCATTGGATAGAAATTCTTTTCATGTAAATCATGTATAAAAATTTTTATATTGATTTAACATTTATAATATTTTGATTGAAAAAACTCTCTATTTATTTACATATATTAAATGTTGTTAACTTTTGTGTGATCAACAAATTGGTTAGGCCTCTTTAATCAATTTGAAAATCACATGCATGATCTATATGAGTATAATTTTTCATCTAATGATTGATTTTTGAAAATATTAATTAAAAAATGAGTTTTTAAATAGATCCTCCAAAAATATTTAGTGAACTTGTAAAACACTTTTCCCTCTCTATATAAATATAAATTCACATACTATTATGACTATTAGAATTTTAAAAATAAAATAATATTATTAAACAAGTTTATATTATTTATTGTTAGTGTTAAAATTTGTTTTAAATAAATTATTAGCTTTTGATTTTTAGCTGTGGTTTTCAATAGTTACAAAATTTATGAAAACTAAAATTAACAATAAAAAATCACAGATATACTAAACAGAGCCTTAATTTATTAAGTAATTTCTCTCTTGACTAAAAACTAAAGTTTAAGCAATATCTTCTAGAATATAATTTGCATGAATTTATTGAAAATAAAATGAATAATGTCATTCATACGAAGCAAAAGACATCAAAAGAACATTATATTCTTTTTGAAAATGGAAGCATTTTTATATGAAATTAGTGTTTATTCGTCTTATTCTTTAAAAATTAAGAAAAAAATTATTAGAAAATTACTTTATTTTAATAAAGTATCATACCAAAAGCTAAAAAATAATCTAATTCATATTTTAAAAATAAGGTATTTTAGTTTTTTCTAATGAGAATCTATTAAAATGGTATAATTTTAAAATAATTTTCTTTTTAATTTTTAAAGATGTAAGGCTGATGAATATTTTTTCCTATAGATATTTTATAAAATCATCTGTTGCTAAAAAAACAAAAAAGGCTGAGGAGAGAATAATACAGTACATTATGGTGGAATTTTTTGAATTTTTTTTAATGGTTTTAATGGTAAGATAACTAACATCAGTTAAAAATTCTAATGGAAGTAGATGAAAGTCCATGAATGACTAGTTTTTCAAAAGAGTTGGGTTTTATTTATTTAAAAAAATAAGATATTTTTACCTATTTCTTAATTTTTATAAAGTTTTATTGAATAATGGTATGCAACCTATTTTTTTATAAGTTTTTATACAATTTTAATATGTTATTAAATAAGTAAATACATATAATATTACTAGTTTAATATAGTGAAAAGAGCTAATTTTTAACTGAGATGTAAAAATATAGAAAAATAATTTATATATCATCTAATTTAATACACTTATTAACACTTATTGGTTCAGTAATTAAAATTTACACTTGAAAATTTTATGATCCTTGTTTAGAAAGAAGAAAGAAGATGATTCTGGAAGACTAGGAGGTTGGAAAAAAATTGAGGCTTCTTTTAAGTAGTTATAGGCGCAAAATAATAATAATAATAATAATAATAATAATAATAATAATAAGTTTAAATGTTAATTTTGGTTCTTAATTTTAGGATTTTACATAATTTTTATTTTTTAATTTTTTTTTCACTTTTTTATTCTCTCAATTATTAAAAAATACACTCTTTTAGTTTTTTTTTTGTCAATTAGTCTATTAAACATATCTAAATATGTAGATTTTTAATCTTTTAACTTATAATATATGCATATTCACTACAAGGAAACAGGTTTTTTGTGACTGTAAAATCAATCACAAAAACTTATATTTTTAGTCACAAATAG
>BPVZ01000027.1:1205648-1215827 GCA_020521535.1 Rubroshorea leprosula | reverse complement strand
TGATTATAATAAATTATATTTTAAAAATAAACAATTACGTTTACATAATTAATTATATAATAATATAATTATTTATCCAATTTATTATAATTAATTATATTTTAATTTGATTTTTATGTAATAAAAATTTATATCCTAAATTAAGCCATTCAACATTTTCGGCTGGTTTTCTTTTTTTCTTTTTTTCTTTTTTAAATAAAAGTGGATAACCGAACTTGCCCTTGAATTAAAGTTTAGTTTTTAACCATATTGTTGTTTTCTTCAATTTTTCTTTTATATTTATAGATGAGGAGATTTAAAAATCCCAACATGGAAGACTGAAGACGATGGAAGCTTTAATTGACAAAGGTATTCTGTATACAATTGAATTTAAGCTGTTCGTTTTTTAATTGCACTGTGGAAACTTGTAATCAACATCCTAAAAAAATATTGTGACTTTGCAAACAAACGCTGTACCATACTGTTGACGATTGGAATTTGTACTTTGTACAAGGCCAGGATTTTGGGCTGAGGAATGGATATGGATGTGGATCTACATGGACATGGACATGGACATGGACATGGACAAGGAGTGCAAAGGGAGAAACAGTTATAAGCGCGTTAAGGTGGCTCAAGTACGAGCACGCTATGGGACACAAAGGCTACGAAATTGGAGGCTGCCCTACGATGTCAACGCCTATATATATATACTTTAAGGTGAACTTGAACCCTGCACCACTTTGCTTAATAAAAATTTTTCTTTATAAAAATAAAATAATCATTAAATCACAATGACATTTTTTATGGCAAAGACTATTTGGTTGTTCAAGAACTTAGAATATTTGAAGAAATCAACATTTTAAAAGCCAATCAGCTATGATTAGGAATTTTACTTTTCTAGCACAAATTTCAAATTAAATTGCAATATAATTAATTATATTATTGAGATAATTAATTACATAAATATATAAGTGATATAATGGAGTATTTTTTATTGTAAATAATTACATACCCCAAAAACAAATCTTTTGAGATATTTTTTGGGAAAGTATTTTTCGGGGTATATAATTGACGACATCTTAGAATAAGTGTTTATATGCCTTTAATTTAGAAAAAAAAATATATTTCAGGTGTAAGCCATGACTCAACAGCTCACGACTTCTCTAAATATTCTTTTAGGTTTTTAAGCAACCAAACATACCCTAAATGCAGGGACGGAAACAGGGGGTGCAAGGGGGGCACTCGCCCCCCCTAGACTTTTGAAAAAAAATTAAATAGGTCCTATACTTTAAAAAATTTAAATAAACTACCCTTTTTGAAAAAAAATAAAACGGTGTATTCTAACTTTTATTTTTTTTTTATAAATCTTATAATAAATTACTAACCATTTGACAAGTAAAATAAAATTAACAAAATATTTTTATTTATTTGACATATTTGTCATTGCAATATATGTATATTTAATGATTATTTGTATCAAATAAAAAAATAAAATTAATTTGAAATTGGTATTATCAATTCTTTAGAACATTTAGTTTTCCTATCTAAATCATATTAAATAATATTTTATGATTAAAGTTGTATTTCATATTGAAATTTAAATATACATAAATTTTAACAAGTTTTTTTATTAGAGTTATGCAGATATCTTTTACAACATTACAGCACCACAATCAAAGTTCTAGTCATTGGCCCCTAATCCTTGCCAATTCAACATATACTCGTTAGCTTTTATTACTTTCCATTTTATATTTTACCGTTGTAAATAGATTTGCTTAAGAAATTTCATTCATTTGGCTACTCTTGTCTTGTACATAAATACTGAAGCTTTTCATTCATGAAAAAATGGAAAACATACATTTTCTCATGGTATCAGAGTAGATTTGACCCTCTCATTCCTTCTTTTTTGCTGCCCAATTTTGTTGGCACGGTGGCATCATGGCTAAAGGTGAAGCAACCAAAATTCTTGGCAGTTCCACGGGCAATGTGCATGATTCAAATTCTCAAGCTACTCAAGCTCCTTTGGACTCTTGTAAGAAATTCCTAAACTTATATTCTTCACTAGATGATGCTTGTAGTAAGGGTTCCATGAACTTTGGTGATTGGATTTTGGATAGTGGTGCATTTGACCATGTAACTGGTTATAAAAATAAATTCAAGGAATTGCACCCTTTATCTACTTATAATTATGGAAAAATTCCCAATGGGAAATATGTGCCTATACATGGCATTGGACAAGTATCTTTAGCCGCTAATGTCACCATTGATAATGTTTTGTATGTACCTAAGTTTACATGCAACTTGATATATGTGAGTAAGTTAACAAAGGATTTAAATTGTGCTGTTATATTTTTGCCAACCTTTTGTGTTTTACAAGACATCACCACAAAGGAGTTGATTAGAATGGGTGAAATGAATAATGGGCTTTATTATTTCAAGCCAGTAAAAGAAGCCAAAATTAAAAATACTACTATGTCATCCTCTTCTATGGAACTTTGGTACCAAAGGTTAGGACATGCCTCATTTGATCGTCTTTCTTTATTGTCAAAAAATATTTCTTTTGATCTTAATTCCTTTCCTAAATGTTGTGATACTTGTCATAGAGCAAAACAAACAAGAAATAGTTTTCCTCTTAGTCAAAAAAGAGTTGAGTCACCTTTTTCTTTAATACATTGTGACATTTGGGGAAGATATCAAACCCCTTCTTATTCAGGGGCACATTATTTCCTTACTATAGTTGATGATTATACTCATACTACTTGGATATTTCTCATGAAGTATAAATCTGAAACTTTTCGATTTTTAATCATGTTTGTCAATATGTTCAAGACACAATTTGGGCAACAGGTTAAACAAATAAGGTTCGACAATTGACAAGAATTTCTTTCTAACCCTATGCAAGCCTTCTTCCATGAACAAGGAATATTGCATCAAACTTTATGTGCTTATACCCCACAACAAAATGGGGTGGTAGAATGGAAACACAGACATATTTTAAATGTGGCTCGAGCATTACGCTTTCAAGCAAACCTACCGATTTCATTTTGGGGAGAATGCATCCTCATGGCTGCTTATCTCATCAACTACACTCCTACACTGCTGCTTAATGGTAAAACACCATTTGAACTTCTTTTTGGTAAGGCTCCTTCATATAATCATCTCAAGGTTTTTGGTTGTTTATGTTATGCAAAGGATAATTCTCCATTTACAAGTAAGTTCTCTCCTCGATCTATCAAATGTATATTTATTGGTTATCGTCAAGGTCAAAAAGGATATCGAGTTTATGATCTTGATACTAGAGAATTTTTGTTTCCCGTGACATAATTTTCTATGAAGATGTTTTTCCATTACAAGTCACTATTTCAGAAACATCAAGTGGTACTACTACTTCCAAATTACCAATGGAAATTGTGGGTTACCCATTGGACAAAGTTCCAAGTAGTGACGTCATACATGCACCAATTGGGAACAATATTGCCGCACCAAGTAACAATAGTAATGCTACCGACAATACACAAAATAGCAACAATGTACCAGCAGCAACAAGTATCAATGAAGACATAGTGCATGAATGTGCCTCTAATACTACCCAATAGAAACAACATGCCAAAATTGATGTTCTAGATGTGCAGAATGATACCAGCCATGCATCTAATCTAGTCATTAACCAAGGAGCAGATTCTAGATCTCAACGTGAGAAGAGGATGCTACATTATTTTATTGATTACATTCTTAATGGTGTACAAGTGGAAGAAAATCAACCTTCAAAAACATTAGGTACGCTGCATTCTATTTCAAACTTTGTTACATATGATAAATTTAGTGTTCCTCATCGTTCTTTCTTAGCGGCCATCTCCACTGAAGATGAGCCAAAATCTTATTCATAGGCCATTCACAATCTTAAGTGGAGAAAAGCAATGGAAGATGAGATCAATGCCTTTGAAAGGAACAATGCTTGGACTTTGGAGACACTACCTCCTGGAAAATGACCCATAAGCTATAAATGGATCTACAAGATCAAATATAAAGCGAATGGAATTGTCGAGCGGTACATAGCACACCTTGTTGCAAAAGGATTCACCCAAGTTGAAGTATTATATTACCATGATACCTTTGCCCCAATTGCTAAGCTAGTCATTGTTTGATGCTTACTTGTTGTTGCTGCAGTTCGCAATTGGGAGTTACATCAATTAGATGTTCACAATACCTTCCTTCATGGTGACCTTGATGAAGAAGTTTACATGCATCTACCCCAAGGTTATGGGAATAAAGGAGAGCAACGTATTTGTCGTTTGAGGAATTCACTTTAAGGACTCAAACAATCATCAAGAAATTGGTTTGCAAAATTCTTTTCTACTTAAAATTTTTTTGGCTTTAGACAATCTATGAGCGATTATTCACTCTTCACCTAGTGACATGAGAATAAATTCCTCACCCTATTAGTCTATGATGATGATTTGATTGTTGTAGGAAATGACTCATTGCTTTGTCAAAAGTTGAAAGATTTCCTTCATACAAAATTCCACATCAAAGATCTTGGTAAGTTAAACTACTTCTTAGGCATTGAAGTGGCATGACACCCCTTTGGCATTTTTCTAAATCAACGGAAATATACGTTAGACATCTTAGTTGAATCTCGCATGCTTGGTACAAAGCCATCTTTATTCCCCATGGAGCAGAAGCTTAAACTCACTTTAGATGATGGCCCACATCTTTCTGACCCTATGTAATACAGGAGATTAGTTGGGCTTCTCATATATTTGACAATCACACGTCCTGAAATTCATATGTTATCAATATCCTTAGTCAATTCATGCAAGCTTCTCAATAGCCTCACCTTAATGCAACAATGCGTGTCTTACGCTACTTAAAATCTTCACTGGGCCAAGGTATCTTCCTCTCATCCTCAAGCTCTTTACAACTTTTTGCATATTGTGATTTAGATTGGGTCAATTGCCCTATGACTCAAAGATCCAGAACAAGTTACATCACCATGCTTAGCACCTCACCCATATCTTGGAAAATCAAGAAGCAATCTACAGTGTCATGATCATCAGCTGAAGCAAAATATAGGGCTATTGCTTCCATTGTATGTGAACTCTTATGGCTCAAGACCTTGCTTCGAACTTTAGGAGTTGATCATCTCTAACCCATGAAACTATTTTATGACAACAAAGCTACAATTCACATAGCTACCAACCTAGTTGTCCATGAATGTACAAAGCATATTGAAATTGATTGTCATTTTATTCGGGAATGGATCCAAGTTGGAGCTATTACTACTTGTCATGTTCATTCCAGCCTCCAACTACCTGACATCTTCACAAAAGCTTTGGGAAGTGATCAATTCCAATTCCTTCTTCGCAAGTTAGGCCTTTTTTACTCGCATGCTCCACCTTGAAGGGGGGGGGTGTTAGAGTTATGCATATATCTTCTACTACATTATAGCACCACAATCAAAGTTCTAGCCATTAGCCCCTAATCCTTGCCAATTCAACATATACTCGTTAGCTTTTATTACTTTCCATTTTATATTTTACCGTTGTAAATAGATTTGCTTAAGAGATTTCATTCATTTGGCTGCTCTTGTCTTGTACATAAATACTGAAGCTTTTCATTCATGAAAAAAATAGAAAACATACATTTTCTCATTTTCTATATTTAAAATTTTTAAAATTTTAGTTTTTGTATATTTAAATCTTAATATCATTTATAAATTACAAGTCAAGAATTCATTTTTAGCATACACATTTCAAATACCACTCTGTCCCCTCTAAGATTACTTTCTAACTTCATCCTTGCCTAAATGAGAGATTCACTATTAGAGGGTAGACTTTTAACCACTTAAATTTACTGACATAATTACACATATAAGTGATTTTCACATTTACCAACATGGCTCATGTCCTTTAAGTGGTCAATTGAACAACAATAAAAACTTTACAACACAAATCAAGTAGGTGAATATTCAATCATTGACTTTGTGTGTGATAGAAAGTTTTTTGGGGTATTAGAACTAGTTTCCAACATAAACCATGTTGGTGAAAACTCATGGATTGTAACATATATTACATGGTCAACTTTTAAAACACCAATATGTAATACATCGAAAATGGATCTCAACATATACTACATGGGTGAAACCTTAAAATACTAATATGATATGTTATGCATTTGAAATTTATTCAACATAGTTGACCAACATCTTTTTTCTTTTTATTTTTTTATTTTTTAAGAAACAAAGAAATTTATTTGATTGAATACAAAAAGTACGCGCAAAACCAATTAACATCATAGGGCAAGCAAATGATCGTGTGTTGTATCTCTCCTACCCATAACATGTTACCACAACTTATAATCACTTAATAATTTTACAGTAATTGGGGTTTAACTGTTTAAGATCCAGTTCGAAAGGAAATGTGTCATTCAGGAAATGTGTCCTTCAATCCTTTTGCTTTTTACCCACAAAAAAGACCTCACTTGTATTTGATCAAACATTCGAGCCACATCCACGGAGCTCCCTTTAAATACTACCTCATTCCTGGCATTCCAAATTGTCCATACCAATGAGTACCAAACTGCAACCCACCCTTGTCGGTTCTTTGTTGCTTGTACCACATCTTCATTCTTCATGTTGTCCAAAAAGAGCTGAGTCCCTACATGTACCAGCAAGTACAGTACCCACACCCCACCATTTTGTACATTTTGCTCAAAGTGTTGAGGTAACTGAACAATGGAGAAAATGGTGGTTGCTCTTCTCTGCATAGCTATTAAATAGGCCTACAAGTAGCTGTCTCCATCTCTTTAATTATACCTATTTTGAGAAAATTTAGCTTTGTTGGAATACTGTTATGAATCACAAGCCAGGCAAAGCCACACACTTTATTAGGGAAGTGTATATTCCACAACCTTGTAAAAATTGGTTCTGTTGATGGAGGTTGTTATCATTGGCCAACGGCTACATCTAACTTTCAACTGTAATTAAGTTTTCGAAAAGCATTACATTGGTGATTCATACCAAAAACCGGTATAAATAGACCACTCTATATAAGTATTGCATGCGTTTCTTGTGTCTCTTGGTTTCATCTTTTATAATTACTCTCATATGAATTTCAATACATTTTTCTTTCCCTCTAATTTTGAAATTAAACTAGAGATGAATTCAAAATTTTCCATATAAACTAGTGAATTTCACATAATATAATTTTCATAAAAATAATATTTTATTTATCATTACTTTTAACAGTTAAATTGAGAAAGGAAATAAATGAGATGAACAACCACCTCCAACGAAAGCCGTTGACAACAAGGAAAAGGGAGACCCTGCTAGCCAGGGACAAATTCTAATTAATAGAGATAAGTCGCATGTTGTTTATAGACAACCCCTCATTTTGTTTTTTACATGCTAAAAATATAACCTAAAATTTTTTCAATGAACACTATGAACTCACTAATTTTATTAATTAAAGAAAGATCAATTTAATTAATTGAACTTACCCCCAAAAAAAAATTTAAATGAACTAATTAGGTGATATATCAAGGGAATTGGATAAGCACTTAAATGTTAAGGTGATTCTACTCATTTTATGAGTTTTTGTTTTCAATTTTTTTATATTGTATATGTTGTTCTTGATTTTGATAAATCTAAACCAAATACGAATACAATATTAACTTTTTATTTTAACAATTTGGACTTAATTGGTCAAACTAAGTTTCCTTATTTTCTTGAACTAAAATCATCGATCTTAAGTTTAGAATCATATATTTGGTGAGTTTTCTTTTCCATGTGAATCTATGTTAGCAAAGAAATTCAAAATTTAATTCCATTCATGCAAGACTTTACAAATAGTTCCAACCCTTGAGGTCAAATTTCAGAACCCTCGATGCAATTGATTTGTGAACTTGAGTTGTCCAATTTCAGGTGTCAACACTTCACACCAAGGTGCGAACCATGAAGCCAATTGTTTGTGTTCCAACCCTACATCAAGGTTCCAACCCCTTAGTATAGAACTTCAAATTTACTTTCCAAAATTAGAGCAAGTCTCTTCATTTTCAGGCTACAAAAGTCATAAACCACTAATTAAGAAAAATTAAAAAAAGGTTTAATACCCAATTTGGTTCCTAAACTTTCATTTCGAAACTTAATTCATCCTTTAACTTTAGAAAGCACCTAAATGATCCTTAAACTTTATTTTTTTAGAACCTAAATGGTCCTTCCGTCACGAAAGTGCCCATTTGGCACGTTAACTTGCCATGAATTAATTTTTTTATTTCAAAAAAATTATGTGGAAAAAAATGATGATTTGGTAATTTTAATAAATTTAATAAAAGAAAATATACAATTACAATATTAACCCTCCCCTTATCTTCAACCCCCATTCCTCTCTGCCATTTTTGTTCATTTACCTGTTCTCCAGCATCGAAATCAACACCAATACCAGTGGCATCATTCTTTCCCTTTCTCATTTTTCTCTCTACTCTCCACGCTTCTCTTTCCTCCTTCCTCATTTCCCTTTTCTTTCCTTTTTTTTTTTCTTTTTCTTTTCTTTTCTAGTTGGGGTTTAGAACCCATATTGGGATTGGGGTGAAGAAGAAAAGAGAAAATGCTGAGAACACCACTCCCAGTTGCATCGTCTTCTTCTTTGACATGTTGTCTTTCAGTTTGCAGACCTTCAATGCGGTTGCCGTCTCCGAACTTCTCTTCTATTCTCATCAATGGCGACAATACCAGTGCCTCCAACAATAACAATCCTTCTCAAAGACTCGCTGTCTTTCAATTTGGCACTGGTGAGCAATTTTTTTGTAGCTTTATATACTTAAATCCTTTGATAGAAAAGCAGATTTTGTTTTTTACTTGAGGATTGCAATAGAAATTTGTGTTTGGCTGCTAAGAAACTGTGGAAACTAGAAAGGAAAACGAACTTATTAGTAGTATGCCCTAGGTTGGCTTAATTCCTCAATATTTTTGTTGCATTTTTTTATGAAGTTGTGTGGAGCTAATGCAGTGAAAATGGAGTCGAATTGGCTCTTTTATCGACTGAGATCTTAGCTGGTTTTAGCTATTGTTGTCCCTTTACAATGAGTTGATCTGGGTTGAATACCCAATCCCAGACCTGATCTGGGTTGAATCCCCAATCCCAACATGGGTTCTAAACCCCAACTAGAAAAGAAAAGAAAAAAGAAAAAAAAAGGGAAAGAAAAGGGAAATGAGGAAGGAGGAAAAAGGAGGGTGGAGAGTAGAGGGAAAAATTAGAAAGGGAAAGAATGATGCCACTGGATTGGTGTTGATGTCGTTGCTGGAGAACAGGGAAAAGAACAGAAATGGTACAGAGGGATGAGGGTTGAAGATAAGGGAGGGTTAATATTCTAATGGTATATTTTTTTCTATTAAATTTATTAAAATTATCAAATCATCATATTTTTTCCACGTAATTTTTATGAAATAAAAGTATTAATTTGTGGCAGGTTAACATGCCAACTGGGCACTTTCGTGACGGAAGGACCACTTGGGTTCTAAAAAAATAAAGTTTAAGGACAGTTTGGGTGCTTTTTAAAGTTACAGGATGAACTAAGTTTCGAAATGAAAGTTTAGGGACCAAATTGGGTATCAAACCTTAAAAAAATAAACAGAGATCTAGAGACAAGAAGAGTAAAACCCCTTGGGCATTCCAACTTGAAAGAAAAGAGATCAAAAGTGCTTTCTACTCTTTATTGAAATCAATTCAATATTTGCTCTTTTTTAATTAATCCTATGCTCTTTCAATGTATCAAAAAAAGAGGGACTAATTAAGATACCTTGTTAGATTTATAAATCTATTCTTGAGATATAGGAACAGTTGAGTGATTTGTAACAAGAGAATTGAACAGCTTAATAGCAATTGTAAGCTATTGGGAGGGTGTTTGGGTTCACTTTTCTTCTCATTCCTCACTTGTGCTTCGTGCATATTCTAATGCTATTTGGGCTAGTGATATTGCAAACCAAAAATCTACTAGTAGTATACTTGGCAAAATTGGACCTAATCTAAAATCAAACCTAATCCATCTGTTATGGATTTAGTCATGTGTCCTACGTGTTAATTTGAAATTCGAAATGACCCAAACTAAAATTACCTGAACCCAAATGAGTTGGGTCATGAGTAGATCGGGTCACCTAAAATGAACTGAACTTTTTTTATTCATTTTTTATTAGACTACTTAAAA
>BPVZ01000027.1:1191711-1205548 GCA_020521535.1 Rubroshorea leprosula | reverse complement strand
ATTTTTCCCTTTTCCTTTCTTGAGATTGGAATAAAAATTGAATTATGAAATGAAAATTAGCATTTAATAAAGTTTTCTAACTAAATAATTAATTAGTATTAGATTTTGTCAAAAAAAATAAAGAAAAACATAGAAACTTTTTAATTTTAATTTTTTAGAAGTAGGATCCACCCAACCCACTTCGAGACTTGTGTGGGTTGGTCATGGGCTTACCTCATTAACTTGACACCTGAAATGACCCAATCCAAAAAACCCAAGATAACCTAATCCAAACCCACCCAATTCGACTTGTTTGCCAAGTCTAACTATTAGCTTTTTATCTTTATCTCTTTTTTTTTTTCCTTTTTTTTTTTCTTGATAACTCTTTTCTCATGGCCTAGCAAGAAATAGAATGTTCTTTTTTTTTTTCTTGATAACTCTTTTCTCATGGCCTAGCAAGAAATAGAATGTTCCATCTTGCTCTAACACTGAGATTGTGATGACAGCAGACTAAAACTTCTCTCACTACCATGACTTCTTTGGGGATGTGGGTGCTTCTCAACTGGTTGCCACTAATCTCTATAGTGACAATCATAGTGCCATACAATTGCTCACAATGATGTTTTTCATGTGTATGAAATATATTGAGATAGATTATTACTTTATCGACAAAAAAAAAAGGAGATTATTTGCTATCATGTTGTGGAAGGAACTTTTCATTTGGTTTCATTAGTTTTACTAATCAGCCTACAAATCATTTCACCAAGATTCATTTTATTGAATGCTTAGAAACTCTTATTTTCCAAACTCAAGTTGGTCTCCCCAACAATCTCATCTTTCTTGAGTTTGAGTTTGTTCATATTCTCACCTCACTTCATTTCTTTTTCTCTTACCATCCACATCTTATTTTGTGGGATGTCAACAAAACCGAACTTCAACAGGGAAGAAAACTGCTTTTATGGGACCAACCAGTTTCTGAAGCATAGTGGACAAATTCTATTAACAATGACTTTAGAAAGCACCTTGTGCGCCGCATTCAAGAAACTAATGGTCAATTCAGAAACCTAACTCTTTTATTTGGAAAGCACTTTCTATTAATATAATTTGTTTAGGTGTTTAAATGCGCTAATATTGGACGGATGAGATTATCCTTGTTTATAACTAAGAGACTTCTATATATTGGATTCAAGACAGCACTTAATACTTGTTCCCTACCGAGTAAACCAAACAAAATATCAAAATGACACCTTTAAATTCAAGATTTCAAACTTTGAAATTATTTTCTTTAATTAATAATTCCTCACGATTAGAAGTTTCAACAAATTTCTTTTAAAAAAGGGCATCAATAATCTTAGACTTTACTATTGAAAATTCAATACTCAAATAATATTAACCTGTAAGATATTTCACATAGATTTAGAGTTAAATAATAGTTCATGTTGATTTTCAAATTTTAAGTCTATTATTTATAGTTAAATATTCATAAATGATAAAGTTGGACGGAGGGATGGTGAAGTTGCGAAGCAGTAACTTTTGATAGGAGATCAAGAGAAGAACAATGATAAAGGCAAGGAATTGGATGAGAAGGGCAGCAAGGGGAAGGCCATCGTTTTCGTTAGGGAGTCCTTTCAAAATCTGCAGCCTATTCTGCAGTCTTCGAATTCACATTTAGGTGAGATCCCTCTTAGACATGTGGCAAAACTAGTGAATTAGAAAGGGGGACATAGCAGCTCAAGGAAGACTAACTGGGAGTGGTTGGGTTGGGGGTTGGTTTTATCCCCTAGCAAGAAATAGGGAAAAGGGAAGCAGAAAGCTAGCTCAACTGAGCTAGATGATGGTAGGGTAGCTAAGATATTTCTGGACAACATGGGTACAGCTCTTGCAATGCAGGTGCATGAGCTCTCTCCATTGGTAGGCTATGAGTGCTGAATGGATATTGGCCAAGCAATGTAGTGATTGGAGATATTACATCACCAAGCCTACTACGTACTCTCTCCCCACAGTAGTTTGGCTGGGACAATAGGTGTGGCTCCAATTAGCTCTAGGAAAGCTCCATTGATAGCCTATTTATGTGTCACATAGCCTTGTTGGTACTTCTATAGTGTTCTCTGATTTGTAGAGATTTTTTACACTTAATTGTCCTCATTTATATTGATATTATCCCTTTGTATTGGATCCATAAGCCTTTCTAGTCTTTTATATTCCTTGGCTAAACTTACATGGCAAAACCATAGATTGAGATGTTAACTTGATTTACTCATTTCAAAAATATTATGTTATTTATTAGAAAAAAAAAATTCATAAATGATAAATATAAGTTTCCTGAAACTTTAAATTAGTAATTTTTGGGCACTTTAGAGTCCAAATTAAAAGCGAAGAAAAATGAAGAAAAGAAAAAAGCAGCTCACGTGATGAGCTCTTAATTAATAACCGAAAGCTTGCTGCTTTTCTAAGAATGAACCCAACCCACTGAAACAAAGATTGGAGAAGGAATGAGGATCAATAAAGAATAACATAATGGATTGTGCCGTGCGTGGTGATCTGAGGGTTAAAATTCGGGGATTTTCTAAAATGTGTCTTAACACAAAAATAATAATAATTTTTTAAATGTACAAAATCAATATGAAGATATGCTCGTAAATTTATTGCTAAACTGAAGATACAGATGTCTAAAAAATAATAAAATAATTAATAAAGTTAATGTGTGTCAATCTTAATTCTCAAAAATAATTGGAGTTTCAACTTATATTTGGAATTGAAATCTTATCTTATTAAATTTAGAAATCTATTATATATTTTAATATATCAACATTTAATAAGATAAATTTTTAAATTTTAAATTAAATTTTAATTAAATAAAACAACGTAATTTAAAATTAAAACTTCAATTATTTTTTAGAGTCCAAACTGATATGTACTTTTCCAATATTATATACACCAATTCTTTTCAAAAGCTTATGAGCCATGTGCGAGTAAAAAAATTAATCAAAATTGTCTTTACATAGGTTAGCATCACTTAAATATCTAAAATATGCTCAAATATAACATTTTCTAAGGCCCAAGCAAATTGGGTCATAAATCCAGCTTTCTTTGAATCATTTAAAGATTTGAGCTGTGTAACCCTTTAAGGCCCAAGCAAAATAGGTCATAAATTCGGACTTTCTAATTTTTTTTTACTTTTGGGTTGCACAATTAAGTTAGAAATATAAAGGAATAAAGAGTGGGAATTCACGAGGGGTGTTTATATTGGATCTAATCTGATTAATTCGATCTAAACTGATTCAATTTAATTAAAAATTGATCCAAAAAGATATAAAATTGGGTTTGTTTGAATTATAAAATTTAAAACTGATGTAATTGATTTGACTTGTGGTTTTACCTTTAAACTGCTTGAACTGCCCGATTACAAAATAAAATCCAATTATAAGATAACTGAATTAAATAATGTAATATATTTTTTGTAGTATTTTAAAATTTCTTTTTCTTATTTTATAAGATAACAACTCCATTAACTTAATTAAAAAATAAAAATAGAACATTTCCATACTCCCTAAGTTATTTTTCCATTTTAATCAATCACTCTAATCTTAATTCTAAATTTCTAATTCACTTACAACTCTATCTCCTCAAAACTAGTTTATGCCTTTACTCTTAGAACTCTAAATTTCTAGTTTATTCTTAAAATAATATTATGATTCTTTTAACTAAGTTTTAAATAAATATCATTCTAAAAATTTTAAAACTATATAATAAAATTAGTTTTGATATTCTATTATTCTTGGATTTTGGTTTAGAAGTTTTAAATTTTGATTATGAATGCTTCTAATCAATTTTAGTGATATTTATGTTAAATGTTATTCACTTTTAACAGGATTTAGAAGATTAGATTAAATTATTAGTACATTAAGAAAAAAAACTAATTTTAATATTTAAGAATTATTTACGTTGTGATAGAAACTTGAAGTCATCTTTTATTGTTCTTGATGCCTTTAGTAATATAACCAAGAAGAATTTTCAAATCTTTTCAATTTTTACAAATGTAAAGTAGTATAAGAACTCGTTATAATTTGTATTTTTTATTATGTTTTTTTACTAATTTGCATGTTAATGTGTTTTATAGTTATGTTTTCTATTTGATATTAAAATATTTTTACATTATTTCCTATATTTAATAATGTTAAAAACCGATCAATCTTACCAAACCACACTAATCTGATTTAAGTTGAATTGGTTTGGTTATCATATAATAATGGATTGGATCGGTTTAAAAATTTTATTAATCAATTAAATTGGATTAGTTTAAAAAATATTAAAATCCGAACCAAATTACATCACGAACACCCCTAGAATTTACTTAGTATAAATTTTACATATTATATTTATATAAAATTTTAATAATTTATTTTTTTATTTTTAATGGTTCAAATTTATTCACATTTATTAGATATAATTATATTTGTCACCTAAAAAATCATAATAAATCTTAACTATTTTTAATAAAGAGATGATTGAGATTTTATATAAGAATGATGTATAAGATTTATGTGTAAATAGATATTCCTCAAAAATAAAAGTTTATTATATTTTAAAGTAGAGTAAGGATCCATCTCCTGACCACACTTATACAAAATTTTCACAATTTATTTTTTTATTTTTAATAGTTAAAATTTATTTATATTTATTAAAAAAATTAATTTTTATTTAAAAAATCTTAAAAAATCTTAATAATTAAAATTAAAAAATAAATAATTAAGATTTTATATAAATATAATGTATAAAATTTATATAAAAATAAATTTCTTCTCTTTAAAGTAAATCCGAAAGGAAGTGCACTTTTTGTGTTTTATTCGGAAATTCATACCCAATTATGCCTATGTCCGTTGATTGCTGTAGGTGGTCGTTTCAGTGGATATGCTCCTTCCTCACACCCCTTACCAGTTGCCACCTCCGCCTGGGTGGTTTCTTCGACCCTTTCCATTAATTTTCTTTCCACGTGAGCTATTTCTTTCCTCTTCCCTGTTAAGGTAAATATTATCTTAATTAATGCTGTTAGTTGTTATATTAAATGGGCATCTCTATTTAATTATCACATTTTCTAGTTTTTATTTTTCTAAATGTATTGAATTTGTCTCAATTTTGCCCTATAAAATGGTTGGATTTTTCTATCATTTGCTGTAAGAGCATATATATAGAATAAAGGTACAATAAATATATATTTTTATAATTAATTTTCAGTAAAAGTATAAATGTTAACTTTGATTTAATCAATTAACCAATTAAAATCATCCATGTGTCAATGATATTAAAATATATCAATTTTTATAATTTTTAATATAAATTAATTAAAAAATATATATTTGTTATACTTAGGGTAAAGGTTAAACAAACCCTAACTGGTTTAATAATTTTTTTATAGCAAAAAAAGCTCAAAAGGAAATTTAAAGTTTTAAAATTTTGTTTTTCTAGTGTTTGTTAAGTTTCTCTTATAATATGTCACATAAACTCTAACAACTAAAATGTAACATAAGTGGATATTGATTAGTACACATTCTACTTTAATATACTGCATAATGTGTTTGTTAAAAAATTATTATTTTTATCTAAAATTAAAACAAACAAATTTAAAGATATAGTTATGCATACAAGGTGCAAGAATCAGTTGAATCAATTGTACTTATATTATACTTCTAATAGTTAAATTAGATGGATATTAAAAATATGTCAAATTGAGTATATACTAATAATTTCCTAACGAAAGTAGTGTAAATTTGAGGTGGTAAAAATGTTAATACAAGAGGTATAATACTTTGTTTACAATGTTTTGTACATAGATAATTGAAATAGAAGTCATATTATATATTTGGACAAGGTATTTTAATTATAATATGTAGATGTAAAAGTCAAATTATTAAAAGGCAATTGAAGTGGCACTTGGCTCTCTCGGCCAAATGACTATAAAACCATGTTGAAAGTGCACCCCCAACCTAAGGGCAGGGTTTTGAATCCCTCGTCTCGAAGTTGTAATCCGTTTAAAAAAAATAAAAGTAATTGAAGTGGAATTTGAAAATAATTGGTAAAAAGTTTGATATAATTGGAGTATTATTATATGGAAAGTTAATTGTTTTAAGAATTATATGTATCGTGTTCACCAAAAAATTTGAAAGTGTATTAATTTAATTTAGGATTTATCTAACATATGCCTTGGGACACAAATTAAATTGCATTAAATGCATTCTTTTGTAATAAATTTTTATAAAAAAAATATGAAAGTAAGATATTATTTTTAACAATAATACCACTTGAATGATTTTTAATTTAGTAGTTGATAAATTTAAAGTCAATTTTTATTTTTTAATATAAATTAATTATAAAAAGATGTAATTAATACTTTCTTAACCTGTACATTAAAAAGCACAAGTTAAATAAACCCTTTAATTTAATAGGACTTTAACCTCCTTAATGAATTTTCTTTAAAAGGTTTATTAGATATTTATTTGAGATTTTAAAAAGTTCACTGAATATTTATTCAAAATTTATTGAAGATTTTAACAATTTTATAATATAAATATAATTGAATTTGGACTAATATATAGTCAAAGTTGTTGAATCAATATCAGAATTGCAGTTGTTGAATCAATTCAATTAAAGCATAGAAAGGAAAGTCATTGGGTTCATTACTTTTTAGAATCAAATTGATATCTTAATAATTAAATTATATAATAACATTATAATTGAAGTTTAGATTCTTCAACCTCCTCAATAAGCTTATTTTAAGAGATGCATTAGGTATTTTATTTGAGATTTTATGAGCATTTTATTAAAAATTTTAAAAGTCTCATTTGAATAAAGAGATTTATCAAAAATTTTAAAAAAACTCATTGAGTATTTATTCAATATTTATTTAAAATTTTAAAAAACATATTTCATATTAACTTAAGATTTTAGAGTGATTTAAAAAACTTTATTAGGTATTTATTTGAAACCTAAAAGCTTCTCTCCTTTCCTTATTTGTATTATTTGTATCATTGGGTTTGGATTTAGGTTAGTATTTTTGTTAGTTTTACTTTTTAGTTGGTCCAAGAGAAAGACGGAAAGCTCATATTTAGTTACATGTGCTTGATTAGCATTTCTATTGGGTTTATATTAGCTTTCTATTATTGAAACTATAATATTGGAAATGGTATGAAAAAATTATTATTAAAAATATAATTAAGTTTAGATTTTAAAAAATTTATTCACTATTTACTTGATATTTATTAAATATTTTATATTTATAATGTAATAATAATAATAATAATAATAATAATAAATTATAAAAGTTTGAATCTCCTATTCCCTTCTATATTCAAGAAAGAAAATTTTATATTATTTTTAAATAAAGACAAAACAAAGTTTTAATTATATTTTTAATTAACAAAATTTTTTATTAATTTAATGCAATATAATTTTGTATCATAAGTTAATGTCAATATTAAAAATACAATAATCAATTAATGTTATTAGTAGAAAAAAATGAATTAATGGAGTAGAAATTAATTATTAAATTAATAAATATGCAAAGTGACAAAAAAATTAATTAATATGATAAAATTTCAATATGTAGGAAATTAGACCCCAACTATTTACCCATTAATTCTAAATTATTATATAAAATTTTATCAATCACCTAATTTTAAATAGTTAAAAAAATTATCAAACACTAATACTTAATAATTTAGACAAAATCATTCACCATCAACTACAAACTACCACACCAAAAGTCCCAATTTAGAACCTTTTAACACAGCTCTAATGTTGAACATGGCATTTATGGCTTGTTGCCATTCCCCCTGTGGCCCTATTCTAGCTGACTCATCCTTTATCCCACATGTGTCGACCTCTACCTTCCAAGTGTCAACCCTAGAACCCACCGCCTGCCAACATTCCAAATTGTCATCCCAAACCTACTCCGTACAACTTTGGCCCGAAAGAAACAAAATAAATGAGAAGAAAGAACTAACTCCCCCAAGGGAATTATACTGACACATGGATTTTTCAAATAATGAAAAATATTAAAATATCAAAAAATAAAATGGAGAGGAAATTAAGAAGCCCAAGTTCCTTTAAACAAACGCATCTTTCTTGTATTTTGGTTTTGGTTCGGATTGAGGCTCGGTTGTAGACTTTTGTGCCACCAAAGATAAGAACCTTCCGTGCCGCATCCACCACCCACCACTCTAATGTAACCCCACCTTTCTCCCCTTCTCTTTTCTCTCTCTCTCTCTCAAGAGAGAAAAAAAAAAAAGGATTCAGTTTTCTCAGGGAAAAATTCTCTTTTTCTCTCCAAAAACAGAGCATAGATGATCATCAATGATCAAGAACCCACAGTGAGAGAAATCAAACCCAAAAGCAGAAGAATCATGGTAATTTAGCCAAACACTTTCTCTGCACATGTTTTTCCTATTTGCTTCAATATATAAACATCATGTTTTTGATATGATCAATATTGAGAAGAGGGATTTTCTTGGATTTAGGGAGGGGGAGGTCCAGACTTTGATGATTATGATGATAGAGAGGATATCAAGTGGCCTCCGTGGCTGCGTCCACTGCTGCAGACAAGTTTCTTTGTTCACTGCAAGCACCATGCTGATGCTCATAAGAGTGAATGCAATATGTATTGCTTGGATTGCATGAATGGTGCTCTTTGCTCTCTTTGCCTTTCATTTCACAAGGATCACAGATCAATTCAGGTACCCTTTTTGAGTTTATTTTATCCATGATCATCATATTCCACAAAATCTCATCAATTTTAAATTGGTTTTTGGGTTCTTCATATTAACCTTTGCATTTCCTTCAATGGTCAAACTTAGTTCAAAGATGACTATTTAAAACACATTGTGGTGTTTTTGATGAATTTTTTCCTGACTCTCTGATCAACCCGAAATCTCGTGATTTGAAGTTGGTTTGCCATTGAATAATGTCTTTTTTTTCTATGAAACAACAGTCCTTTTTTTGGTTCTTAACACTTTTGCTAAATTTTTTTCAAAGAATGACTCATTTTGGGTTCTTCATACTTCCTAACATTTTTTTTTCAATGGTCAAACTAGTTGAAGGGGACTATTTGAAATAAAATTTGGTGTTTCTGATGATTCTTTTTTTTTTTTTTCTCTTTAGCTGAAAATTTGTAATGGGGTTTTGTTGTTTTCCAGATTAGGAGGTCTTCCTATCATGATGTGATCAGGGTGTCAGAGATTCAGAAATTTCTGGACATTTCAGGGATTCAGACTTACATTATCAACAGTGCAAGGATTGTTTTCTTGAATGAGAGGCCACAGCCAAGGCCAGGAAAAGGAATCACCAACACCTGCCAGGTCTGTGAGCGCAGCCTTCTTGATTCCTTCAGTTTCTGCTCTCTTGGTTGCAAGGTACTTGAAAAAACCCACAACCCACAAAATTTTCCTCCAAATTCTCTCAATAAAAATGATTTAATTCCCCATTCGATTGCATTTTCTTGTTTTCAGGTTGTTGGGACATCCAAGAATTTCAGGAAGAAGAAAATGTTGGAGGAAACTGATCAAGGGTCGGATGCAGAGTCCCTGAATAGGGCAAACAATGGAAGCACAAAGAGCAAATTGCAGAGCTTCACGCCGTCAACGCCACCGCCGACCTCCGTGAATTACAGAACCGCCAAGAGAAGGAAGGGGGTTCCCCATAGAGCTCCAATGGGAGGGCTCATTTTAGAATACTAAATTATAGCTTTGTTTTCATCGATATATGTCTCTATCTTCTCATGAAAGAGAGTAGATGTACAACATCTGAGCCCTGTGCCTGGAGGCCGGTGTTAGAAAATGGAACTGATGAATTATGGTCGATCTATATTGGAGAATGTACATAGAAGAATAAATAAGGAAAACGTTGGGTTGCCAGATTATAATAGAATTCAAGGAAAATATAGGTAGATTTGGAGATTTATGGCAGTAGTCATGATGATGGATAGCCTTTTGATACTTTTATTTTGTGAATCTTATTTGATATGGATCTAAATGTATATAATAGTTGGTTTAAGAGATGAAATGTAATGTGCAAATGAAACGAATGGCGATTAGGAAATTTGAGTGATCTTTTCAACTTTACAATTGATGACCCACTTTAAGAGATTTCAGATTTAAATGGTGAAGGTTTCAAGACTCAAAGCCAAAAAAAAAACCCTCACTATCAAAATGGTGGAAAGCTGCACGGCTGCAGCCAAACCCGCAAAGCCAAGCCAAATAGGGTTGTAAACAAGCCGAGCAAAGTTGAACATCAGAGTACTCAAACTTGAATTGAACTCTACTAAAGAGCTCGAGTTTGGTCGAGCTCAAAAAGTGGAGCTCAAGCTCAAGCAAAATCTAAATTGAGAAACTTCTACAATTTAAAACAATTACTGAGTTTGCTCGAGCTTAGAAAAGTGGAGCTTGAACTCTAGCAAAATCTAAATTGAGCAACTCCTACAATTTAAAACAATTAAACTGAATTAGTGCTTGTGAACTTGAGGACCTACATGTGATTGTGGTTGGGCTTGATAAGAAGTTGAGAATCTCAAGTTCTTAAGTTATGGAGTGTGAAACCCCTGAATTCCACACCGGATGGAATCATGATTGTTAGTGATATATAATTGTTATAGTTAATTAATTATTGCTAATAATTAAATCTTGTGGACGTTAATACAAAAAAATACTAAACTAGTGATAAGTTTTCGCTCGTGTCATTTTAGTAGCGTAACCTTGAAAGAAGGAAATTAAATGAGGTCTAAGGATCGTAAAGGGTCCCATGGAGTAGAGATCTACATGATCAAGTAATGAGTTATGCAATGATATAGTTATAATATCAAGTAGGATTATACATTTACAAGCATAATGTATCATTAAATTAGTATAATATATTAATAAATGAGTGGATACATATGATGTCACTAATTAACCTCTGAGTAAAAAAAAGTCAATTATATGATGACACATCTTGTTATAAGCTTACAATGCCACATGACATTGTAATTATATTATTTTCATAATGAGTTTGAGTCCCACTTATCTGAGTTTATGTATAAATGTTAATTTCTTTACTTGAACGATATAAGGAATTGAAATTTTTGCCTTTAATTTCTAATAGACTAATACTACTATAGGGAATGAAATTCTCTCTTCATGCTTTAATATTAATTGTTGAGATTTGACTCACCAAGAAATTATGCAAGTGAATAATAATAAAACAAAAAAATAATGAAGAAAATACCAATTTAAGGTGAAAAATTCTCCATAGGGAAAAACCATAAGATAAAACAAGAGATCAACTAATCAAGAAAAGAGTTACAATATTAGAAGCCTCCTTTCAATCTCCTCTTTGTACTCCTATTCTCTCTAAGAACTCCCTCAAGATTTTCCTTCACATCTCTCTACTTTTCACTCACCACATGACACCCCTTGGGGTGGCTTCTTCGCACCAAAGGTATATCTTTGCCACACAATTCTAAATTTGCTAATAACACATACTTAAACTCACTGCAAGTAGGTTTTTATATTCCCACCTTGAGTACAAATTCAAGTCCTCAAATTAGCTACCATGAATTATCATGCAAGTCCTAAGGCTTCTTGCAAATTGAGTTGAATTAAACTTAAATTAGGTGACTAAATTTCACTAAAACTTCAAATCAAGCTCTATTAAGATTTTTCATATTTGTTTCAAGCAATTCAAGGCGCCATTCCTAACAATCTCCCCCTTGACTTGAATTTCTCGAACACGAACTCCCCCTCGAATTGAATGCTTCCGTTCATCTTGGCCTTCTATCTTTTGTGCAAGCAAACCTCTTCATTATTGCTTCTTCTATTTTTTGTTTCCTCCACAAATCCACTGCATATCACCATCGCCTTCATTAAGTTGGAAATCTCCTTGTCAAAGTCATCTCTTGGCCACGAAGTGACTCTAAAATTTGTTGTGCATAGTTCATATTGCCTAGAGTTTGGAATCATAAATTCTAATACCACTACTAGGAATTGAAAGTTCTGCCTTTAATCTATGATACCACTGTTGGAAATAAGATTCCCCCTTCAAGTTTTAATACAAATTGTTGGGGTTTGATTCACTAAGGAATTACACAAGCAAATACAAATAGACCAAAACAATAAAGAAGAAAAAACCAACTTAACATGGAAAATCTTCAATAAAAAAAACCACGAAATAAGAGATCCACTAATTAAGAAAAGAGTTGCAATATTAAAAGTCCTCTCGCGATATCTTCTATGTACTCCTAATCTCTTTAAAAATTCCCTCAAGATTTTCCTTCTTTACTTTATCTTTTCATTCATTACACATCAATCACCCCATGAGGCGGGATATATCTTTATATATCTTCACACAAAAGGTGTCTCCAGCACACAATTCTAGATTTGCTAATAACAAATATTCTACCATATTCAAGTAGGTTTTTAGATTTCTATTAAGAGTACAAATTTAAATCCTAATAGGAAGTATTATATATAATCATGCGAGTCACAAAGTTCAATTCCCTACAAATGAAGTTGAAGTCAAATTAGGTGACTAAATCTTAGGATTTGTCTCCTTTGTTCACCTTATCATTATTCCTTAATTTTAACTATCATCCTATCAGTAAAAAATCTCTCTTATCTTCATCACTTTTTTAAGGATAATATAGATAAAAATATAAATTATCTTCAAATTTTTTATTTGAAAATAAAATTAAAAAAGGTCTACTTTTCAAGCATAGATGGCGTAAAAAAATAAATTATCTTTTAGTATTATTTAGATAATAAAAGTATTTTTTTCAAGTCAAATTGCACTTCTAATATGTGGCTTAATTTGATAAATCATTTATTAGCTATTGACATTTTTTTGTTTTAGTCTTGAATTTTTATCTTCTTTCCAAGTCGTCTAATAACTTTTGAAATTGGATCAATTTCATCTACTTGACACAATTTTATAAGTTAGATCGATGAAAATCTATGTCATTACTTGTGTGGTGCTACATAAAATGCCATATAAGCAACACGTGGCTTGAAAGTAGAGGAAAAATTCCCCTACCTCTTTGTTTTCTTAACCTAATTAACAATGAATAATTAAATTATAATATAATCTAATTAAAACAAAACCTTATTAAAAACACAAAATTATTTTAGCCACGTGTTGCCTACACAGCACCACATAACGATGATGTGGACTTTGTCAATCTTATTAACAGAATTGTGTTAGATCAACTAAATTGATATAATTTTAGAAGTTAATAAAAACTTTTTTAAAAAATAAAAATTTTAGACTAAAATGAAAAAATGTTAATAATTAATAGACAATTTATTAAGCTAAGTCTTTGATATACAATTTAAATACTAAAATTATTAAAATATTTTTAATAATTTTTTTACATTTATTTATTATTGATAATTTAAGAATTTTAATATCTGAAACTGTAGAATATAATAGAACGAAAACTATAAATCTCTTTGCATAAAATGTTGAATGGATTGGATTTGTTTGAAAAAAGTGGCACTTAAGATGTGATTTCGAAATAAAAATAAGTAACAATTTATTAGTTAAAAAATGTAATACAATTATCATTTTTTTGTATTAATCTCTTGATATCTGATAATCATTTTGAATTTCTACTAATCCGGAATCGAATCGCGTCAGATTTCATTAAAAAAAAACTTTCCAAACACCTGTTTCTCCATTCACAAGATTTGACCTTCAGATTTTATTTAAAAGGAATCGAACTCTTTTCACTTAAAACAACAAGTCGTTAGTTTAATTGTATTACCATATTGACTATCTAATTAGGTAAAATTACTTAATACTAATAATTTTCTTATTTTATAATTTAATATAATTTAAA
>BPVZ01000027.1:1173183-1185201 GCA_020521535.1 Rubroshorea leprosula | reverse complement strand
TTATTGGATTTTGTTATGTTTTGCATTGATAGCAGGCGGCAGGATGATTTTTGCAACCTGCTGTTCTGCTGCTCCTGTAAGAATTGGGTTGGAATACCCCTAGTATTCCAATATTAATATTTCATTCGCCTTTCAAAAAAAAAAACTCTTACCAGAAATACTAGTACAGTTTCTTCATTTTGGGTCATGTTTATGTCCACACAAAAATAATGAAAGTGTATTTAGTTTGACTATTATAAGTAACTAATTGTAAATATTAGTTTATAACAAATAAAGGTTTGGTATTTACTACTTAACAGTTTAAAATTAATCTCTAAATTGATGTTTTCAAGTATCTCAGCAATTGTGGACTAATAAAATAAGACAAACTAAACAGATTTATAGTATTTTGTGTGGCCATAACATGACCCTCTATTTTGTGTTGTTCTTATATATATATATATATATATATATATATATATATCTTCGGTTACATAATAAAAAATATTTTTTTATCTTTTTTATTCATTAACTCACCTCACTTACATATCATATGATTTAAACTTAAAATATCTTATTTTCACTAAAAAAATATTACCGTAGAGTTACTTAAATTGTTAGCATTTTGCATTGTTCTTTCAATAGGTATTTGGACAATAAAAAACTATCATGTAATCCAATATTGTGTAGTCTAAATTGCATTTGATTGCACAATTCAACCGTGGATGGGGGTGAGACCTTTTAGATAATAGGGGTTGTCCTCTTATTTAACAGTTCCTACTTTAAAATTCAATGCAAACTAGATTGCAAAACAAGGTTCTCTTTTGTCAATTTTACATGTAATTTTTTCTTAACTAAAATCTTATTTGCTAACAAACAGGTCATACTCAACAGCTGCTGACTGCGGAGCAATGCAGGATGGAAAGAAGTTTTACAGGCTGCTTTGGAATCGTGTTGTGACATTGGAGGTGTCAGCTTTCCCTTGAAAGGCAATTCAAAACTGGATTCCTATGGAACAAAACGAAACCTCCTTAATAGAAGAGTTAATGGAATAACTTAACTCTGTCTTAGTACATTTTTTGTGGGGATAAAATTGAAGAAACAAATTATGTCCTTTTCTCCCGTCATCGTGCTTGAAAGGTGTGGCAGGTTGCTTTGCGTGGTGGGGCATGAAAACAGCAAGCAATCTTAGGAGGCAAGGATTATTTTTCACAAACTGTTGATCTGTTCAAAAGTAAAAACCTGAACGATGGTTGCCAACGACTTAAAAATAACTTAATATAGTAATATCCTTTTAATGAAAATAAGAATTCTTGAGTTGAATTGCATAACATACAAGAGAAGTGGGTTAAAGTTTGAGAGAGAATTGTCTCTCATTGTGCAACTTAAAATTTATATATATAGATATATATATACTTAAAGGATGGTTGGTCATTGGTTTGGTTCATGGCAATATGGTCTATTTTTAGATGAGGGAAGGACTGTGGAACTAATTAATCCTAGATCTTTTGATTGGTTAAAAGGCAAAGGGCTGGCCTAATTTATCAAAAGATTTATCTGGTTGTCTTCTTCCACAATGGCCTTGGAGGCTCAACCATAACATACCGGAGTAATGGTGCAACATTGCTTACTCTCACATTGGTATGATAATAGAGTGGTTGACTGCGCTGGGTTAATCTTAAACCACTGTATGTGTAAATTTAAGGGATTTATTTTTTATGTGGATAATATCAACACTCGTTCAGGAGGAATGGCCTTTTATCTGTATTTCTCTTATTTTTGGAACTGTGTACCTGTAAAGGTGTATAGGCTGGAGTAAGCCTTGTACTCCTTTAATAAAAATTTTTGCTTTGGCTAATTGTGTATACATTTAAGCGCAAATAGAGAAAAAGAGAGTAAAAGTAGATCAATTTCAAGAATATTTTAACATTAAACTCTGAAAAAAATTATACTATTTACATGCTTCCTTAGGCCTTAGTCAAATGTTTCAATATAATACTAGACACCTTTGTGTACTAGATGAACCTTTCAATCTACCCTCAAAACTATTAAGCACAATTTCTGTGCAACTAAAAACACCTTTGGGCTAAGTTAAAACTGAGAACCGTAAGGTTGAATCCACTACAAAATGAGTGTTATTTTATAAATTAAAGTTTGAGTTCAAATCTTAGAGTTAATATTTTAAAAAAATAATTTCTTTAAATGTATTAGGTTGATTTATAGGGTATACTTTACAATTGTCTTGACAGAAATGAATCTCTTAGTTTGTAAAAAATTGATTTGGATACACCCCGATTATAAACAAGTAAAAAAAAAAAGTAAGTTAAAACTGGGCAATTTCTTCTTGCCAATATTCCCTTTGCTTCATCTGAAGAAGAAACCTGCAAATATACAAAAACAACTAGAAACTACCAGTTGGAAAATGGAAAGGAGGAAAGAAAAACGGAAAGACGAAAAGAGAGGAAAGAATTAAAAGAGGAAACTTGGAGAAAGAGACGGGACTATTGAGATAAGGGGAAAAGAGAGGGACGGAGAAAGAAAAAGAGATGAGACTATTAAGAAGGGAATATGTACAGAGACGTGAAAACATTAATGAAAAACGAAAGAAAAAAGAGGGGATGGAGACAGAAAAGAAAGTGAGAACAAAGGAATGGGAAGAAGGCAAAATTAAGACAGTGAAAGAAAACTACAGGAGGATGAGAACAACGCCACACAAATAATTGAGGATTAAGAACTCTTAGTTACATTGATTATCACCATACACTGCTTGTGATTTTATATTATTCATTCACAAGTAATTTATATTTCAAAATCATAATTATGATTCACTTGATAAGTACCTTATATTTTTAACCAAAAATGTTTTTGCAGGGGATATGAGTAGCCCCTTCTACTTGTTTATTAATAAAAATCTCATTTTGTTGGCTAAGAAAAAAAAATATTTTAAAAAAATATATTTTTTGCATCAACTTACACATTAAAAGTATAGTTGAGACATTGAAATTATTATACTGTGCTTAATGATGAATGCCCAGCTATGAATCTCTCAACCGATTTATGTCTAGAAGACAAAAAGATACGAACACTCTCCTTGAACTCGGTAAAGTGTCTAGTAATGTATGACAAAATAGCAAGCGATGAGGAGGAATAAATCCCAATTCGATTCATGTGACTGAAAATATAAGGATGAATTATCAATGTTTAGGGTATATGATCAATGTTTAGCAGTATAATGTACAGAAACTATAAAGCTATCAACCAAAGAATATAGAACAACTGAGAAAATCACAAAAAGGTTGGGGGGAGGGGTGTGGGGGACTAGACACCATGCTACAAGCTGGAAATGTTATCAGAGCCTACATCTGTTCTTACAGTGTTCTTAAGATTGAATGTGAACGACTCTGCCAACTTGACAGCATCCTGAACCGCAAGTCGTGTCCCTTGTTGCCCAACAACTGTGGCTGCAATCCTAGCTGCTAAAGCACCCATGCCTTTTAAATCAGATACACCGCGTAGTATACCATATAAAATACCAGATGCATATGCATCCCCAGCACCGCAGGTGTCTATTGGTACGCATGGAGAAGGGGGAATATATACAGCTTCTCCTTTTACCCCAATGTAAGAGCCTCTCTGTCCATCTGTGACTGAGACCAATGGAACAAAGTGACTCAGGTACCTTGTTGCTGAAATGGGGCTTTCCTTTGAGGAAAAGTGACAAAAAGCTCTTGCTTCGTCACTGTTTGCAAACACAACATCAGCATAGTTCTCCACAATTTCCCTGAAACCAAAAAGGAATGAAATTAATATTTGAGTGATGGATTGAATTGAACAACTCCAACTCCAACCAGAGATTCCAATATCTATTGAATTATAGTTATGAGAATAATCATTTAAACAATAAAAAGTTTTCAGTTGTTTAAATGCATCGTGTCTCAACAGAAATGTAGAGCAGAATGGATAAGCTTTAAAATTGAAACTATAATAAGAAACAAAGATATTAATGCCCAAGGACAACCATTTCTCTCTAGGAAACTAACTTGGTCAATTTCATTTTGTGAGGTTCAGGGCCTGCGGCAGGCTGGTGCACAACATTTCTATGGCTTATGAACTTTGAGGACAATAAGTTCTCAAATACTGAGGGTATCATTTATTAACTTGGTATATTATAGCCTCCTCAGAACCAAATGGTCTAGAAGACATGGACAAGGACATTTTTCACCCCGATGCAATTCTCTTAGATAAAGACAAGTTTCCAATAAGATAATTGTACAAAATTTACCATTTGGGTGATGTAAATAGGTATTCCAGCCTCAACAGGTCCAAATAATTTTCTCCGAGGGCTTAGATTGCAAAATAGAATCTTTCACAGCACATAAACATATATTATCACATCTAATGTCCATCTTTTAGGAAAATAATTTTTAAGCAACAGAGATTTATCTTCTCAGATATCCATGAATAATCAGAACTAAAATCCTTATTCCACAGTCCATTTACTCTCAAGCTTATTCTTGGTTAAGGAATTCACTATGAGTTCATCAAAGCTTGAGAACCTACCAGAAATCATCATAGTGTCTCTCGATACAGGATACATCTGATCCTGTGACTGCTACTAGTGCACCATTCCTGCGTGCTTCCTCACACGCTCTTGAAATTGTTCTTATGGTATCTGGAAATTCGAATAAATAACCTTCAACAACAAATATGTTTGTCTTGGAGATTACACCAGCCAAGCAAGAATCATAATTAATAGTTGACGATGTTCCCTGCAATCACAGAAAGAGGTCAATCTATTAAAACCAAATTCAACATGTTTTACCTCACAAACAATGTAAATAATTCAAACCATGTTATAAGATCAAAAAGTTCCTTATGAATTGTTAACTTGGAAGTGCTTTTATATTGGAACAGAAATATACATGTCCTTCTAAGTTTCAACGGCCAAGTATCTATTCGACAGGTTTCAAAAGATAAGATGGGTCAATAACCAAAAGGAATGGGAAAACATGGTAACATTCAACAGTTAAAGTTGCAAACAAATCAGCTTCTCATATCACTTTCTCATTCAGCTGCCCCAGTTCTTGAAAGCAATAACAAGTGAGAAGTCTTAATTTCCATTTTCACTATCTGTTGGCATGTATAATGTAGTTCAAGAATATATTTATTACATTGTTTTCCTTTTTAAACCTAAAATAAATCTTAATAAAAAGTGGGTTTGTGGAAAATCATTACATCTTGGCAATTAAAATGTTAGGAATAATAATGAAGACTTAAATACCCTTAATGAATCAACACACAAGGAAGATTCATTAAGGGAATCTAACCAATTTCATAGACAGGCATTTAAATGTGAGGACATCCTGATTTTCACTTTTCTCTAAAAAAAATTATCACTTCAAAAAAAAATATCTTAATAAAGTGAAAATTATTGAAGATGAATGATTCAGAAAGATAACACAAACACATGAAAACCAAATAAGAGAATAGAAGCCATGAAATACGGACTCTGGATTTGATTTCTGTTGCATCTTTTGCATGATCTAAGAGAACAATAAGAATTTTGCCAAAACAATGTTTTTACAAGAGTGATTAAAGCCACTTCCATGTAGAAAAAACATTACATGACTTGGAAGCACTTCTTTACATATCAAACATGAAGGAAGGGAAATTCTGCAAAATGATAAACATGTTCAAATTGCATATGAATTAACTAGTTAAGAACACCAGATTTAAAATACTAAGTAATTTTTTGCCCTCAAGAGACTGTTAAGCACAAACATATCAGCCATAAACTTAACAGAAAGAAGAACTAATATCAAAATAGAGTTACAATTAAATTCAGAAAAGAAATACTAGAAATTTCAAAAATTATATGGCTTTTATTTTTCAAAGAAGCCTAACCTGATAAGCAAGCATTGTACGTTGAGCATCTGGAGTTGTGAGAACTATAACAGTCCCTGTTGTCCCATCCTTGATGGGTGCAGAGAGAAAATTTACATTTGCCCGCTGCAATTTTGACCTAAAAAGTTTTAAAACATAGGATGTTTAAAACCACAAGATCATTATGAGCAGAAATACAAAGTACAAGAGGTAAATGAATAAATGAAGCTAGAACAAAAAAAATTGGAATAGCTAAATGTAAAAACAGTGTCTGTTTAATGAAACCAGATGAAGAATCAAGCACGGGATTCGAATGCAAGTGTGTATTTGGTCAGTGAGTTCAAGTTACAGACATTAAGTCGCTGTTATGGTTAATAAGCTAGAAACTGAAAGCACAACATTATTAAACATTTGTATAATGCTGCAAAATGAACTCAGATAACAGGAATGACACATGAAAGCCATTGATTAACATGTAAATGGATTTTATGTGCAATGCTGTATGAGTTAAGTCTATTGATGCTTTGTTGACTCTGTTATCCATGGATCAATCACAATCTATTATGAGGAAGTGTTAATATTAGTTTCAATCTTCCATGGACTAACTGCTTTTCCTGCAATTTGTTGGTTCATTTGGTTAGCCTGCAACAAAGCAGTATATGATGGAGACTTGAATTGGATTACAGATTATAAGCAAATGCTGAGGTAACACTTAGTTGAAGCAGCTTGCTATACAAAGAAACATGCAGTGTCAGAACCTCCATACAAGGAATGACTTATAGGATGGGAGAAACCTCCAGCAGGCTATGTAAAAATAAACAAAGACTTACCAGTTAAAGGAGCTCCAGGAGAGTCAGTGGGGGGGTATGCCCATAATAAATGGGTAATTGGCGTTTCAGTTTTACCCAATAATTGGGTACTTTGGGTACTGGCTTTGCATTACATGCTGAACTATTTGCCATGTGGAAAGGAATGCAGATGGATTGGGAGAAAGGATATAGAAAAGTTGTCATTGAAACAGATTCTCTTCTAGCTAAATAAATTCACAGATCAGAAGCTCCCACAGATGCTTTACCCTTTTTGGTGAGGAAATGCAGAGACTCTTGAACAACAGAACAAGGACTAGGATTGCAAAATATGGCATGTGTTTTGTGAAACAAATGCATGTGCAAATATGCAGGTGTCTAAATTCTACCATTTAGACAGAGGGTTCCATTACTTTGAGGATCCTCCTGATTCAGTGAGAGCCATTCCTCAATAATGATCTCCTACGAGTATGTAGGCCAAGGGCCTTCCATTTATTCAGTGCTTACAAGCACTGCCCTATGTATCTCTGTTATCTATTTATTTAAGCTCACGTGGACTGTTTGGCAAACATCATATATAGAAAAGAACTACTCCAGCAACTTGACTATTCCCCTTTCCTCCACTTCGCAGTATAAAATCAATGTGTGGACACTTTTTTTTTTTTTTTTTTGGCCAAAAACATGTGAACACTATTTCTATTAGTTTTCTTTGCTATAAGAGAATATACACTAAATAGAGAATAAAACCAGCCCCAAGCTTCACCATGAACAAGTACATCAAATAAGTAGAATATGGTACGAAGTATAAAAGGATCCCATATCAAATGATAGTCAAGAGATGTGACCCATATAAGAGCCATCCCCTAACCTGTTGTGGCCCTTTTAAGGACGAGCAAGAGATCCTAGGCCAAAACAGACATTATCTTGAGGTGGGACACAGCACAAACCCTTACATAAGATGACACTGTATATCGGATCACAATGGAAGTTTGGCACTGCAACAAATCACAGCCTACTCTCGAATAGATGGCTAATGAGTGAGAAACAATCCAACATTAAATGATGATCAAGGAGGCTGAGGCTTATAAGACTACTTACAATCCCATTCCTAATAGAACCTGCAAGGAACCTCACCCCGCCCCATATGAATTGCTTGCAAACAAAACAATCAATTAAAATAAAAAGCAAATGCACTGATTCTAACTTCCAATGTGTAAGGCTCTAATAAAATATAGCCATTCAATAGAAATGCCTCAATCAGTATATACTTGGCAACAACTGTTCATCAGACTAATAATTATCCCATATGTATGGCAGTCAAATATGTAACTTTTCATCTTCACAGTCTATGAAAATAAGGACTAATGGATTGGGTTGGGCCTTTCAATAATTCTAGCAATAGGCAACTGCCTCACCTAGCAATTGGGCGTTGGACCTGAGGATTTGGCTCCACCTAGAGTGATTACACATGCCTAAACAAGAGCCTAGAACAGTGCCTCGGTGCGCCTAATCCAATTTTTTTTTTTTCTACTTTTTCTGCCTTTTTTTATTTTGCATTTTCAAAAAGAAAAAAAAGTTAAAAATGCCTAGACACCTAGGGGAACCTAGGCAGTCCTAGGTGATAGGCAGTGGAGTATATCCTCACCACCATTTAAAACTTTCTGCAACACTAATCCAAATGCCTGCTAAATATCATTAATCTTTAGATTTCAAAATTGCACCTTAGTTTTTGACATGGATGCGAGTGGACAGAGCACCTAACATCTTGAATACTGAATATAGTCAACTCATTTTGGCTAACAAAAATCATATAATATAGAGAATAAAGATATCTGGCCGGAATGACTTCATGCCAGATCAAATCATTAATCATAAAAACAGAAAGTTTGAAGGAATTAGCATAAACTTTTTAGTAGGGGCTGTTAATAATTAGCAATAAAACACAATCATCATTCAATGAGATTAGAAGTATTCAAAGATAAACTACTTGAAATATCACATTGGCATGTATTGTCTAAAGTCTAAATGTGTCAAAACTGTTTTACCCTATTTCCTAACCAAAACTGAACCAGAAAGACCATCACCATTCAGAACTTTTATAAATATGATGTCACAGCTAAAACAAGTAGAGAAAGGATCAACAACTAAAGGTAATAAAAACATAGCCTGACCTGTAAAAGCCACCCAATGGATCACTCCCTACACTGCCTGCCATAGCTACATTCAAGGCAGGACCTCCAATGGGCTTGCCACCAAGTCTTGCCAAGGCGACCAAGGTATTGGAAAGAGATCCACCAGCAGCTGCCTTATAGCTGCAACCATCCATAGCCCGCAAAACTCTACCTCTCTCCTCATGATTAACGACCTTCCTTGTTCCTTTCTCCAATCCCAGTCTCTCCAAAAATTCATCATCAACCACTCCAGAAAAGTCCACCTGGAAACCAAACCCAGAGTTATTTTTTTCCATACAACATTACAAAATCCAAATAAAAATAAAATAACATTCAATAAACCTTCCCCATATCCTCAAATAAAAGAGAGCAGAACAAGAAAAATAAAGTCAAAAGTTTCACTAGTAAAAATCTCATTCAAGTGATGGTTTGATCTCCTAATAACCCAAGACGAAAGGGAACAAAGTAAAATCAAAATGAAAATTTTTTTTCAACTTCTGGCTATCTGAAAAATAAATAAACTAAAAATAAAAACATAAATATCCGAAAAATTCGATTTAACTGTAGAAACTAAATTATTGAATAAAAATAAAACCACAAAATTCAGTTCAAAATAACAACAGCCACAATTACAAATTCAACAACAAAAAAATAGTAAGAAAAAGGAAATTCACCATGGCTTGACCAAGACCAAGAACATCCCATCTCTCAGGCAAAACACAAGAAGAACCAGCAACCTCATCTATCTCCTCCTCTTCATCATCTCCATCACTTTCAAAATCCCCCTCTCTGCTACTCCCTCTGGAGCTACAAAACGCAGAAACCAAGAAGAACCCATCTCCCCTTTTCCCCATAGAACCAATATCCAAGCTCCGTTTTGTTCTACAATGGCCAAGAAACAACTCTTTTGGAATTGAGCGGCAATGTCTCTGACTGCGTTGGCGGTGATATAGAGCGTAGTGGGGATGATAGAGAGCAAAATTAGGAGACGAAACGATGGATGGAGGGTGGGAAGGAGGCGAAATAGGGGGAGAAAGGATAGAGAACGACATAGTAATATACTATCTTTGATTCTCCGTTACTATGTTTATGTCAAAGCGTTAGGTAAATTGATGGGTCACTTTGGTTTCTGTTTTGGCTTAGGATGGACAAGAGCAAGCAGAGACACGTATCTCCATCTTCAAAGATTTGATGATTGCAGGAGAGGAAGGGAGTGAGAGAGAAAGAGAGCCTCACCTCACCCGCTCGTTGCGGAGAATTCAGGATAAACTGGTTTGCAGCTGAACGGCAACTAAATGTAGCAAGTGGTCTATTAACTTTCATGTTTTTAACACATTTGTCCGTTAACTTTTTTAAGTTAAACCAGTTTACTTTCTTTCTTTTTTTCCCAAAAATTAACTATTTTTCTCTTTTTATCAAGTAACAATTAACTAATGTTGAGTCTAAATAGTGCAGCATGTAATGGTTTACTAATCACCTTAATGAAGAAAGTGCTAAAAACTTAAAACTTAAATTTTATACTCAGGTTTTTCTTTTCCAAAATTTTCTATTATTAAAAAATATATATATAAGTAGAGTTTAAATAACATTGATTTGTAACTAAGATATTAAAATAGTTAAAAATGAATTTGATGTGACTTAGTTGGGTGAAAATCTTGGTGCTAGTTATCAAGGTGCGCCCTGTGCTCCCTCACCTTAGGGTACAAGGACAACCCCCTCATCCCACAAATCTAAAAAGTAACAATTAACTAATTTAATTGCTTCCCAAAATGTTTAAAAAACAGGACTGAATTCATTAATTAGATATTAATTATTAATTATGAGAAAAAATTATTGACCTTGTATTACTTTAGTTTAGAAAAATGAGATTTAATAAAAATAAGGATGCAAGTTTTTAAAAATTTTTTAATTGATGGTATGATTTTTTTTCGTAATTAATTAAAATTATTATATTTTAAAAGTTTTAAATTAAATATATGATATTTGTAATTTTCACTAAAAATGGAGTATGCAAATCTATCTGCTTACGTGGTTAATGGATTTCACTTAATCCTTAGTCTACTTCAATTTTTTTCTAAATGGTGACAACTACATTAGTACGCATATTCGTTGAATCTTTTGTTTGCAAAATTATAAAAGCTATATTCTTAATTAAAAAATTTTAAAAGGTAGTTATGTTAATTAATTATGAAAAAAAAGGTTGTACCTTTGATTAAAAAATATTAAAAGGGTTGTATCATTACTTTTACCAAACCTCTTTAAAAAATTATTGACAAAGTATTTTGTTGGCGGAGATGTTTTGTGACACGTTTTCCTTCCACTTCTCTTATATTTGGACAAAGCATTTTTGCCTCTAAGGAGCCGTTTGAGAAAGGGGATTGTGGGCCTTTCACTCATGTGGCTGTCGTGGCCACGCTTCTCATTGAGAAGCAAGTGAGTGCACTCCAGTGATCTTCAGGTCGAGTACCAGTGATCTTTAGGTTGAGTCTCAAGTACTACAAGAATGCATGGCATCAGTGACAAGAAATCATGTCAGAAACCAAAATGAATCTCATTGAGAAAAACAACTTTCAATTTGAACCATGTCCATAATACATTTGTCGGTGTAAGCTTGTCCGGTAATTTATTTACCAATGTGAATTAAAATCACGTCAGTACATTGATTCAATTTACTAACAGAAAGCATGTCTCTAACTTGTTACCAAAACCTTACTAACATAGCTCATTTCAAGTAAGTCACATTAGTAAATAGGTGGAAATTAGCGATAAAGAGCATGTCTTTAATTTATAGTTGGTTTACTGCAAACAAATTAATCATTGGTAAATCATATCAATGACTTACCAAACAAAAAGATCGTATGAAAATAATCATAGACAAACCTAATGTTGGTACTATATATATTTTTATAATATTTCTTATTCTTTTATCGACAAAGCTATAATCGAAAACATTTACCAATTTGCAAAAAAAATTTTAAAAATTATAATATTTCACATTCTTTCACTGACAAAGCAAAAAAATTGGTATAGGAATTTGCCTAAAAAAAAAAATCCAATTACCCACAAGAATATTGTTGGTATAGAAGTCTTCTGCAAAAAAAAAAAAAAAGAAGAGTTTGTTTAATAAATATTGAAATTAATATATATTTTTATTTAATTTAATCTATTTATTGTTAAAT
>BPVZ01000027.1:1147212-1158069 GCA_020521535.1 Rubroshorea leprosula | reverse complement strand
TTGAATTTATAATGTAAAAGGAAGAAAGCACAAAGCACATTTTATGAAAGTTTCAACTCGTTGTTATGACAAATCCTAATCAATACAGAACCCTAGTAGTGGCCCGTGTGACCAGCATATGAGTGTTCACCCACACAACCGAAGTTCAAAACCCCTTGTCCTCTATTCCTTTTCCCCTTCTCCCAATTCTTGAAGTTCAAAAAAAAAAAAAAAATCCTAATCAACATAGCTTGAAATTTCAAGTTCTAACTTATTTATATCTTGAGGAAAAGTCCTTGAAATTTAAAGAAAAGGCAATAAAGTCCTTATATGCTTTTAAAGCCAATAAACCATAGTTTAATTAAGAACTTAAAATTATTGTAAACTCTTTCTTCTTTTTCTTTCCTTTTTCCATGAACAAGATAGTTATTTACATTTGTGAGGTGGAGGAATAAGGTGGAGACTTTTAAGTATTGAACTCAAGATATAATGGAGTGCCCCTCACTTGTCAGTAATAGCGAGCCACTTGTTCAAGACATGAACTTTTCATTGAACATGAATAAGTATGAGTTTGGGGGCCTGGGTATTGCCACACTATCTTTTGTTAAGGCTACACAAATAATACAATAGATATATTTGGTTTAACTGATTTTATCAACTTATTACTTATTTTTTTAAAAAACTAGTTAAAGTGTAGAAAAATATCAATTTATAAATTAATTCTATTTCATTAAATAATAAATATCAATAGTTTTATTACTAACATTTACAATTATCAGTTGTCCTTAATAATCAAATTAAAGATTGAGTGACCTTTAAAAAAAATATGTGGTAATAACCAGCCCCCAAGTTTGGAACTATAAATAAAAGTTAAAAGTAACTAATATGTAAAAAAAGAAAGTAGTTTTTTTTTTTTTTTTTAATCTTGAGCTGTACAATGAGAGGTAATCTTTTCACATCTCTTAACTCATTCAACCTGCATGCCATGCAATTCGAATTAAGGATCTCTTCCTTCCTCTAGAGAGAGATTACTGTTGAGCATAAAAGTAACACTTTCTAAAGTTATGCTATCTTGCCAAAAAGTATGGCTTAATGTACTTACTTTTTATCAATTAAACATAAATAAAGAGAAACTAAAATTAGAATGCAACTAAAATAAACTAAACTAAATCAATTTGAACATCTAGAGTTCCCCCATCATCTTGTCTTCAAAAAAAAAATGTTAATTCATGTGCAATGTTGATATCACGATTTCAACAAAAACAACTAAAAATTTAAGTAAAAAAAGTGCTCAAATCTAAATATCTTAGTAACTAGAATATATACACCTCATTAACATCTAATAAATAATTAACATGGCACTTGTTTGTACTACAAATTACCTAAATCACATCACTAAAATATAAGAAGATACTTACAAATGCATTGCTTTATACTTACAAATGCATTGCTTTTAATATATCTAATGATGAACTATACAAGAAAAGGTAACCCTCCCTTTTTCAATCCCCAACCATATCCTAGAGTCTGAACTTGAGGCCTCTAATATGGAAGCTAAAGAGTGAGACATTCTTGGCAAACCTTACAGAAACATTGTACTTATTTTATATAAATGGTAGAATATTAGTTTGACAATCCTATCCAATATCATTTCTTCCCAAGTCATTAAGCAAAATCTGTTTTGCATTTTTATTTTGTATCATTGAGTAACTTACTTTTCTATCATCTCATCTTGATAAATATCTTATCTTTCCTCTCATTACCATCATAGCTAATGGTTTATTCACAATCTTATTCTCTTCATACTAACTTAAAACCTTGATTGTCAACTTAATGACAATTCATATATTAAATTACCTTCTTAACTCATATAAGGATTTCTAGACTTGAAGTAACCAAATATATCCTTTAGCATGAGAAAGAAGATAAATGATTAATAAGCAAATGAAATTGCTGATAACTAATAAAAACCACATCTTTTTGTAAGTATTGATACCCAAAAAAGAAAAACTTCTTTACAAGTAAAGTCATATATGGACATGGATTAGCTACTCTCAATGATCTATATATTTCAAGAGGGTCATCAAATGCATGTGGACTCAAAACGATCTGGAAGATATCCCCTACAAGTATATGCTCTTTTGCTTGTAGTACAACTTTTGTGTATGCTTCATTTGTCATGTTTGAATTTTTGAAGAAGGACCGAATTGACAAGTATATAATTTACAGAACTTGAAGACAAGATAGCTTTGGACTAACAAGGAACAAAATCAAAATGTCATGTTAGAGATAAATCGAAAAAGAAGATAAATTAACACTACAAAACTAATGAATGAATATTCCAATGACATCAATCATTCACAGATTAACATTATGTTTCTTCATTAAGCTTTTTGAATAAAGGAGTGTCGTTCTAGCCTCACCCAGTGAATAAAATATTCTTTGTATAGTGCAAATACATACAATACTCAAACATAAAATTGTAATATATGCCCCATGGAGAAGTTTATAAATTGTGGATGTAATACCTTTTGCACTAGGTGAAACAAAATCATATCCTTATAGAGGCCTAGATATATTTCATCTTGTAGTGCCTTTAAGAATGGAAGCTTTTTCTTCTCCACATATCTAATTGTATCATATGAGAAATAAAATTTGAGGATGAGATTGGAGGGTGGATGTAAAATTTGAGGGATGGAAGGGAATTTTTTTTGAGAAAGGGAATGATGAAATCTACTAGCTAGGTGTTTTCTTGCTTTTATAGATGATATACAACATAAAACGTGCAATCCTTCTTGGCTCTAGTAATTCAAGATGTGATGCATGATATAGTATCATCAATCTTTCAATATTGTGTAAATATTGTAAATTTATATTAAATTTTCATTGCAAAAAAATTCATAACTGCATTTTTAAACATAAAGCTTAAGAATAAATTTTCATGCTTGTTTCTGGCAAAACATGCAACTTGCAAGCTCTAGTTTTAGATAAAATGGTCATCTAACTTGTCCACCTATATATATGGATCCCATATTTTGTTAAATTTGCAAACTACATACTTGTAATGTATCAAAAACTCAACATGGGATATATTGAATCAATTTATGTACATGAATAAGGAAATATTTTACAAATTCCTAATTTCACTAATAAAGTAAACATTAAATTAATAATCATGAAGTTAAAGGAAAGTATGTACACTAATTTATATATAAAGCTATAAAAGAAAATGCCAAAAAAAAAAAAAAACCATAAAGGAAAGCAGGTGTTTACCTTTATTGCCAAGAAAGAATAGCTCTGTGATCAGGAAAGGAGAATTTCATCATCTCTTTCCTTTTCTATATCAAACATTTCTAACAAAGACTGAGTTATTGTAAATAAATACATGCATATATTGTCTTCCATCATCTTTGAAAGAACTTGAGACTTGCACAAGACAAAAGAAAGCCTTAAGAAGACTTGTAAGCTTTAAGAACATGTTCTTCTTTGCTAAAGGAGTGATTTTCATAGAATTTACAAAGAGAATTAAGCCTCACAAATAGGTTAAAACAATTTGAAATCACAAACAAAGAAGACAAAGTAAAGTATTTTCATGTGAAGGTTTTAACGTTACTCAATTATATATTATATAAAGTTTTGTTCAAATAAAACAAAATATCACCATGTGAATCCCAATATAAAGTTACAAACTTTTCAACTATCTTCACATGAATTTTTTAGACATTTCCCAATTATTAACTATAAAATTAAATTTTCATCAAATAAAACAAAATATCATCATGTGAATTCTGCTATAAAAATATAAACTTTCAACTATTTTCACCTTATGTTTTTTTTTCTACCTTCACCTTATGTTTTTGGATATTACCCAATTATATGTTATATAAAATTAAAGTTTTATTTAAATAAAACAAAACATCACTTGAATTCTATTATAAGGTGCAAAATTTTCAACTATTTTTATATGAATTTTTTAGATATTACCTAATTGCATGCTATAAAATTAAATTTTTATTTAAATAAAACAAAATACCATCACATGAACTTTGCTATAAATGTACAAACTTTTCAAACATTTTCATGTGACCTTTGTTGATATTTCTCAATTATATGCTATATAAAATTTAAGTTTTGTTCAAATAAAACAAAACATTATCACGTGAATCTTGATATAAAAGGATAAACTTTTCAACTATCTTCAAGTCAATTTTTTAATTGTTTCTAATTATATGCTACAAAGTTAAAATTCTATTTAAATAAAACAAAATATTCCCACATGAATTCTAATATAAATGTATAAGTTTTTCAAACATTTTTACTTTAAATGTATAAAATTTTCAAACATTTTCACTTGAATTTTTTAGATGTTACTTAATGATATGCTATAGAGTTAAACAAAACATCACCATGTAATCATGAAACAAAAGTACAATCTTTTTGAATAATTCACCTAAAAGACATGTTTGAGAAAGACATATTTGAACATTAGAAAGGCAAAACTAATTGAGTTTATATATGTTTTCTTACCATGTTATGTTATCAAGGTCGCAAATAACCTAAAGTTGAATTTATTATGTAATAAAAAAGAAACCACAAAGCACATTTTATGGAAATTTCAACCAATTGTGATCGCAAACCCTAAGCAATATAACCCTTGAAATTTCAAGTTTCAACTTATTGATGCCCTAAGGAAAAGCCCTTGAAATTTAAAGAAAAAAGTAGTTACGTCCTTTTATTCTTTTGAACCAGATAAGCTTTTGATAGTTTAATTGATAAGGCAAAGAAAAAAAAAAATCAAATTTCAATATTTCTATGTCAAAATAAACATTTTTACATTACAGTTCTTATCTAAAAATTTATTTTCAAATTTAAATACTAAAAAATTGAAAGTTTAAGGGTGACCTTTTACATGAAAGTATAGGCTTTTTTTTGTATGATTATGGATTTTGACTTTTAGTTCTGATTTTTAGTAGTTACAAAATTTATAAAATCCAAAACTAAAATTTTATTTTGGATGAGTTTTAACACTAACCTCAAAAAGTATACTCCCTTCATTTAATTTTAGTAAGTTTAGCTTTTCTTTTTTTCGAATAAAATAAAAAAAGCAATAATTAAGATAAATTTCCTATTTATCCTTATTTAATCATTACTTAGATAAGCTTTCATATTTCATATATATTGTAATTATTTTTTAAAAATAAAGATAAAATAAAAATAAAATATTAAATAATATCTTAAAAATAGATAATTAAATTTAAATGCCCTATATTAAAAATAAGTTAAATGCTAATTTTGGTCCCTCAACTTTAAGGTTTTGCATAATTTTCATCCCTCAACTTTTTTTTGTACTTTTTGATCCCTTAATTATGAAAATGCACTTTTTTAGTACTTCTGTTAGTTAATTCATTAAGTCTATCTGAATCTACGCATTTTTAGTCTACTAACTTATAATATATGCACATTTTTAAGTTGAGGGATGACGTAAAATGTGCATATTCAGATAAATTTAACGGATTAACTAATGGAATGACTAAATAAGTGTATTTTTCATAGTTAAGGGACTAAAAAGGTAAAAAAAAGTTAAAGGATGAAAATTGTATAAAACCTTAAGTTGAGGGACCAAAATTGACATTTAATCTAAAAATTATGCTTAGTAAAATTGAATGAAAGAAGTAGACTTATTAATAATATTAAAATTATTTTTATTCTCATTTCTGTAATAATTATAATAATATATTATAAAAATACATAAAATAAAATTTTTTTATGTAAAGTTATAAAATTTATAAAACTAAAATAAAAATTATGCTTATTAAAATTGAATGAAAGTAGTAGACTTATTAATAATATTAAAATTATTTTTATTCTCATTTCTCTAATAATTATAATAATATATTATAAAAATACATAAAATAAAATTTTTTTATGTAAAGTTATAAAATTTATAAAACTAAAATAAAAAATAAAAAACCACAATCATATCAAACTGCCTCATAACGTCTCAAGAATAGGTTTTGTTGCCTCCAGGGAATGGGTCGAGCCCAGCCCATACTCCCCAGTCCCAGCCCACCCCACCCTTTCATGGTAAAAAACTGTGAGGCCGAAGCAAGAGAAGAAGAGAGCAGAAATGGAGAAAGGGGACGAGGAGATTGAGAAGATATGCAAGAGGTGCAAGCAGAGCTACATCGCCTCCTCTAACACCTCTTCTTCTTGCTGCTTTCATCCTTCTTTCTTCGTCTGCCGCCGTCACGATGACCAGAAAAGGTACCCCCACCTCTCTCTGAAATCTCTGTATTTCAATATCTATATAATTTTTTCTTTTGATACCTGAAGTGGGAGATGGAGGTTCATCTTTATAATTTAAATTTTGGGTTTTTGTAAAGAAGTGCTCATATGGACCTATCTCAGAAAAATAGTCTTGATGATTAGATTTTCTGATTTTCTCTATTACAAGCGCTCTTCAGTTGCTAGTTTTGCTGAATTATAGGTAATGGAGTACAGAGTTATGTCAATTGATCATTTTCAGGATTTGCAGTGTGGTATTGGTTTTAATTTAATGGAAGAGAGTCATGAAATTTAAAAATTGAGACCATCAGTAGCTGGTTTCTAAGCATAGAAAAAGTTATGGGATTATAGTAGTGCATGCAATTTTTAGGCTTAGGAGGCTGGCCGTTTGCGTTGGTGTCTTAAGGTATAGGACTGTTCACCTCACCTCGCCTCACCATTTGACAACAACAACAACCCATTTATGTCTAAATATTATGCAACTTAGACCATCTTATTAATGCTCCTTTCCAACATGAATATACTGACCGATAATTAGGATAAGCATGGAAAGTAAAGCTTCTAATAAACAGGAAAGAAACGAATTGAAACTTCCTTGTTTTTGTTTCTCAAAACTGCTAGACTTTCATTCATCTGCTTCACAATGTTTTCTTCATACATGGTAATATTGATGTTGAGAACTCAACAGAGGAAGCAGAACTCATCTGACTTATTGGACTTGAAGAAAATTTCTTGGTGAAATATTGGGAAGTTTAGTCAGTCTTCATGCTCCTTTTAAACATGCATATACTGACCCAAAATTAGGATAGGAATGGCATGGGAATTAAAGCTTCTAATAAATAGGTCACACACAGAAACTGCTGTGTTGCTGACACCACTAGACTTTCATACTACCTCTTAATGAATTTCACTTATTTATAGTTTTATACATGGTAATAATGTTGCAAAACCAACAGAGGAATCATAGATAATCTGACTTATCGTACTTGAAAATTTATTGAGCATATTTGTTGCAGCTAATTTTTTATTAGCATCTAGGTAACTACAGGTTCAATGTCAACAGTCCCCTCTATGTTGTGGCAGCACAGGCTATTGGAATAGACCAAAAAAGCTAGATAAAGTGCCTTCTAATTATAAGTATAACTGACAAAGGTAACAAATCAAAATAAGATAATGAAAGAATGATCTTGCTCCTATCAGTTGGGACTATAAGAACACATGTTACCTCATCCTTCAATTTCTACTGCCCTTTCTCCCCTTTTTTCTCATATTCACTAAACTAGTTCCATGCAATTCTTTAGACTTCTATTCTTGTTGATTATTTTCCAATGACCAAAAAGGATAATAAGTATCAAGCAGACCTTAATTGCAATCATGTATTTCAAATTTCAATGACCAAAAGAGGGTAATAAGCATCAGAGAGGCCATATTGACATCAACTTTTGCTAGGAAATTTGTCCTACTTGGATTCTGAGTTTAGATATCTACCAAATTCAAGAAATTAGGTGGTGACAATATGGTGCAATGCACTTGTTCCCTTATGTCCATTGGATCTTGAAACTGTCTCATTATCTAATTTTTTTTATTCTGGTTTTCTCTAATACAACAAGAAGATATTTGCAGAAATGGATTTGGTTTGTTATTTAAATGAAAACATACTAAGCCTAACTCTTATTTGAATTATGGTTGGACTTTAGAGGATTATTATCCACATGATGGAATATCCTTATTAATAATAAATTTGAAACAAGTTTTCATTACCCATGTTCACTTTTTAGACCTTAAAAACCATAATCTTGAATTCTTGTGTTTTAAGATTAGGGAACAGTCCCATCCCCAATAATAGCAACCAAGTCCTAGCAGTATAAGAGATAACTTCTTTAGTTTCTATTCTATGAAATTTTAGTGCAATTGTTTGACTGTAGTGAGATTGAATCAGATTATGTTCTCTGCTCCAATAAATTTACTTTATATTCTTCACCCTCTGAGTTGCATGAATGATTGAATCCAGCATATCCTTATCATCTAGATATTTACTTGGTATTTACTTTGTTTAGCAATACATGGCAAGTTGCACTTCTTTAGGTTATAGTGTATTTAATATTCCTTTTTTGTTGTATTATTGATTTTGTAATTTTTGAAATTCTCAGGATCTTTCTAAACACTAGTTATTTGATAAACATTTATTTTGTTCCTCGAGCTTATAAATAATTAAATTAATAATTTGTACAAATGGTAGTGGTAAAACACCAACCAACTTCAACGTACACAAACTCATAATTGAATATCATAAATAGATAAAATACACATAGATGGCAGATTTCTTTGTTGGAAAAATATCACCCAAAGATTGAGTTCAGATGCAGTTAAATTCAACTCAGAATGATGACTCATTCCTCCACAGTAGCTCATTCCTCTGTGGTAGCTCAATGCCCTCTGATGTAGCAAATTAGCTTCATCTTGTTAGCATGGTACCCCTAGGAAACAACCCAACCTTCCTTTCATGGCAGCACCTTTTCTTGACCCAAATGCAGGTAGCATATTATATGAAAATAGTTGTAGAAGACAAGAGCATGAGAGACCATAGAATTGGACAAGGTAGATGCTTTTATTTACAGAAAGGATTTAAGACCATATTTATGATGATATTAGGACATAACATAAGTATATGGTATAAATAGCATCCATTAGGAAGATATAATATACCTTTAAGTAGGACAACTAAAGCTACATGATAATTAATGCTCTACTGACTAGTTAACAACTAATTTTGATCAAGTCATATCAGGTCTCTTGCATGCTTCTCATCCCAACAGAGTAGAACTCATCAGCACCCATTTCAATATACCTGCCCAACATAGATAAATAACAATTTTATTTTTTTTATTTTTTATTTGGTCAAAACTAGCTGTTAATTAGCCATTATGGTCTTAGTTGTCATATTTAAGGGTTTGTTATATCTTCCTAATTAGTATCATTTTTTCCTGAAGTTATATGTTTTGTTTTAGTATCATGGTAGATATGTTAATAAATCCTTAGGGAAGTTATATGACTCACGAGTTCTTTAAAAAAATAAGATCCACTCCCTTGCCTAATTTCACTTCACATGAAGTTTCTAGTTTTAGGAATAACTTGCATATAATGAGGAGTTTCTTTCTTCCCCCATTTGTATTTGGGCATCTCTTTATGTTGAAGTCTTTCATTATGAGTTGAGTTTAATAAAGGGGAACAGTTGTGAATGATAAAGGGCAATGCTGGCTTGTGCGTTGTCAAATTGAATAGTATATTGAACCAAATTATTGACTCATGATGATCATAGATGTGATCATTATAAAACTGAGCCTAGTAGATTGGTTATTGTTTTTTATTTTTTAAAGAGAGATAGTGAGATAGTTTTTATCTGAGAGGATATGTCACATGCTATATAGAATAAAAGATAAAACAATATTCATCTTGGAAGTTTGTTGAAGACATTCTCTCTCTCATGGCCATGTGATTTAACAACAGACAGTTTCTATTAAATGTTTTCTGCTTTGAATTTTAAGGTACTATGAGTTGGGACCAGATGATCCACCCTATGATGCCAAGTTCTATGACTGTTGTGGGGCCGAGGACCCAAACGCATCTGGCTGCACCACCAGTTTCCATGTCTCATATGATGATGACTGATGTATAATTTCTTATCTTCCATATTCTACATCTTCTGTAAAGACGAAATATGTAGAGGACTCTATTCCTTCTTGATATAAATTTGATGGTTATGATGAGAATTTGCTGGCAAATTTATGATCTCCTTACAGTTTTACTGCCCTTCATATTTTATGTTGTTAAATATGGCTTCAAATTTCAGTAAATTACTATTCCTTCTTTCTTGATATAAATGCATCTGTTCTCTGTTGTTGTTCCTTAATGGATATCATGAGAATTTGCTGTCAAATTTATGATCTTCTGGCAGTTTTGTTGCCCTTCATATTTTAGGTTGTTATTATGGCTTTAAATTTCAGTAATTTACCTCGTGTGTCTGCTTTAGAGGACGGCATGCTACTGCGGCCAAATTGGTCAGTTGAGTGAGTACGTTTGGTTACCAAGTTCTTGATATTACATTACATGCAATAGATATTTAATTTTCTCTTCTTTCCCCTTTTTCACTCATTTACCCACTTCTTAAAATTTTAGGGAAGGAAAAGAAAGCAATTCCCATGTTTCATTTGTACATATAATTTGAATCTTCCTGGCTCTGTCAGTCAGATGTAAGAAGCTTCCTAGAATAAAATCAACAAGAAAAGGTAGAAAGGAAAAAGGATAACCTTCATTTTAACTACTAATATTTAACTCTTTTTCTTTTTAATATCGGAAGATGAGCTAAATAATTGAGGATAGTCCCTCTTCCACAAATCCATTTCCTCTCATCCTAAGTTCGATCCATCTAAGGCCTCCACCTTGGAGGTTAAAATTCTTTCTTCAACCACTCATTACATGATGTAAGAGGTTTTTAATCAACTGGTTTAAGTTTCAAACTTTCTGCTGGTCTCTTATGCTTGTAAAAATTAATCTCTACGTGTATATATATATATATTAATGAATATATAAAGC
>BPVZ01000027.1:1135971-1147112 GCA_020521535.1 Rubroshorea leprosula | reverse complement strand
ACAATAAATGATTAAGAGTTATCAACTTTTTATTTTATTTTTTTGAAAATAGTTATTTTTTATCTAAAAAGTTATGAAAAATATTAATAGTTTATAATAAAGAGACTAATAATCACAATTTTGTGTATATATTTGACTTAAGATATATACACTTACACATAATTTTTACACATATCAATTATACAAAATTTTAATTATTTATCTTTCCACTATGAATAGTCAAAGTTTATCACTAACTTTTTAAATAAAAAGGACAACTATCTTTAAAAAAAAAAAAAAGGGTAAAAAGTAGATAAATATTAACTATTGATAGTAAAAAATATAAATGATCAAGATTTTATATAAAGAATATAATAAGAATTGTATGTAAATTTATCTTATATTTTTAGATTGAGCAATTTTTCCTTTTGTTAGGTAATCACATCATATATTCTTTAATCTATCAATTAAAACTTTACAAACTCATGGTACAGATCAGTCAATGATAATTACTCCCTCTCTTTAACTTTAATAGATATAATTTTTTGCACTTACACCTCATGGTTGACTATAAGTCTACTTGTAAAGTGCATCTGCCTAACCCAAGGGTTAGGGTTTGAATCCCCCCACTCCCAACTTGAAATCTTATTAAAAAAAAATAGATATATTTTTTATCTAATAATAACATAGAGATGTAATAATTTATTAATAAAATTTATATTTATCCCTAATTAAGTATTATATAAATAAAAATTTTGTTATTTAATATATATTATAATTATCTTCTTTAAAATAAAAGTAAAATAAAAATAAATACATTAAATAACATCTTAAAAATAAAAAATAAACAACTAAATTTAAATAAATCAAATTAAAAACTAAATCTACTAAAAATTGAGTGAAGGGACTACAAACTAAACAAACATAAAGTTGGACTACATCTGCACACAGTATAATTTGAACACTGAGATTTTAAGGATCTCAATATGAACAACCAGGCTAAGGATCCACTTGCTAGATTGAAGCGTCCTTGGTAGCATCTGAAGTGATATTTTTTGAGTAAGGTATCAAATTCCAAGAGAATATGCTGGCAAAGGAATTATGAAACATGCTCCCCATAAGAGGCAGACTGCATCTTGTCTTTGCTTGACATCCTCATCTTCTGCATTTCCACCCATGTGCATGCCAGCTTTGGATTTTAATCCTATTTATTTCTTGACCATACTGAGCAGAGTATCCACTTTGATCGCTTTTTTATGATATATTTATTACATATGTAGTTGTAATTTATTGGCAACTAATCCTTTTGCATGTGTGGAATTGCCCCTTTTTTCTTTTTAGTTAACAAATCAGACCTATGTCTTCTTTTGTTCCAAGTAGTATACTTTTTATCCTAAATAATTGAGGGAAAAATCTGAATTCAGTCTCTAAATTTTTCACTAGTATGCAATTTTTTTTTTTTTTTTTATGTAGAATATAAATCAAAGTAGAACCCAAAACCTCAAGGTTGATAGCATCTTACATATTCCTAGTACTTTATTGAGTTTGTCCAAACTTACCTCTATTGGTTAGGGTTCTACCTAGTGTTTAGATCAAGGTTCTGTTCGTCAATGCAGTGCTATATTTTTCGTTGTAGTTATAGTTTTTTTGTCTTTAACTATTTTAAATATATATAAAATATTAATTAAAATTAATAAAAATATATTATTAATTAAAATTAATTAATAATAATAAAATTATATTTTTTTTAGATAAAGTGTTGTTGGAAAAATGACAGTAAGAATTATGGTCAAGCAAACCACAAATCTTTACTAAATCTTCTAAGTTTAATTTTTTTGGTATTTATGGCGAATTAGCTTAATTAAGCACTGAATCGTCTAGAGGCTCTTGGCCTACATACTCCCAATGGACTAGCTACATTGACCATTACTTCTAGTGGTAATTCTTCAAACAGATAAAAATGCCTTTTATGTAACTTTTCTTAACATAATCTAAATTGTCTAAAGACTCCTGGTCCCCATACTCTAATCAATTAGTGTAAGGGGAGCTCGTGGGCCCCCCCCATGTGGGGCGCATTTGTTTTTGTTTGGCCTCAGTGGTACGGGACCGACCTGAGGTAGCCTCCCCAGGGATCGAACCCGAGGTCCCGTAGGACTCCTTCCTTAAGAGGATTTCACGGGTGACCCTGGTACCACTTGAGCTGAGTCTTACGGGACCTCGGGTTCGATCCCTGGAGAGGCTACCTCAGGTCGGTCCCGTACCACTGAGGCCAAACAAAAACAAATGCGCCCCACATGGGGGGGCCCACGAGCTCCCCTTACAATTAGTACAATGGCCTTTACCCAACATATAAAATTCCCTTCGTGTAAATTTTCTTAACTTAATCTATTAATCGTTTGCTTTCCCAATTGAGAAATATGAGAAGGTGTTTAAATAAGTTGTTTAGATAGAATTGATAGTTGATAATTGATACTGATAATAAATGAATAATAATCATTGTATTTATAATATAAAGTATATAATATTTTTTATTAAAACTAACAATTGATAGGTGTTTTTAAATCAATAAAACAAACACCACTTAAATGCAGGGAGTTAATTCTTAGACTCCTTGCTTTCTTCAAATTCAAATTCTAAGCACAGCTCGTCTACCGTGTGAATGATTTTTTTTTTTTTTTTTTTTTTTTTGGAAAGTAGGCAATGGATGTGAATGATTTGTTGGGCAAGAAACTTCGAAGTCCATGCAAACTTTGTGCACACTACTGCGCCAGATTGTGCGAGAGCTGACTAAATCATGTCCATCCATTATTTTCAGCAGACACATGATACCTTTTAATTGGACAGTTATATGTGGTGTAAAAAGGAGGCTCAAGAGTTAAAAGGCCATATCTCTAGTCAAAAGATACACCCTACCATGCAACATGCCATGTGAGCCAACGTGTTAGATTGTCACAATATCATTTTTATTGCCTTTGCGATCACCCAAAATTCACATTAATACTTAAAATCAAATTTTGAAAAAAAAAGATGGAAGCTCTTTTAAAGGACAATTATTAGTATATATTTTAGTTTAATACATTGCATAATACATTCATTAAAAAATTATTATTATTTGATATAAAATTAAAAATAAATAAATTTAAAGATACAATCATAAACACAAAATACAAAAACTAACTAAATCAATTGTATTTTATATTATATTTTTAATAGTTGAATTAAAAATATGTCAAAAAATTATTTAACCAAATGTGTATAGATCATTTTTCTTTTCTAAGGCATTCCCCATTCATCTGCCTACTGCCATATGGATCATGAAAAAGCCTCATCATAACATCGTGGCATGCATGCAATGAAATTCTCTTTCTCCTTTTTACCATTTCTCGTTTTGGTAGGGAACTAACAAGCATGCATGGACATCGAGTGTCTTGAAATTAAATGGAAAACAAATTATGCTTCTTCTTCTTCTTCTTCTTCTTCTCTCTCTCTCTCTTGAATATCAATAAAATAATTATGTTTCTTGTTTAAGAAAAGTCCATGTGGTATCACAATGAGTAACTGTACTATCTATAGACTGATGCAACATTGAGTTTTGACACTATGTTGTTGACATCTTATTACAGGCATGAATGAGAAATGGTTTTGTTACTGGTTTGATACTTATAATGCATCTAGTTATACTAGTTTTGTTTCACATTTACTAAATATGTATAATTAATGATTTAAGCAATTCAATGTGGTGATCTCTTTCTGTGGAAGTAAAAATGTTCTAAATTTAAATCATATGGTATGAAAAAGGATTGTCTTTTATTGTGCGATCCAAGATTTTATATATATATATATATAGAGAGAGAGAGAGAGAGAAGGATCCACTTACACACAAGTTAATTTCGTTTTATAGTCTGGACTATATTAGTCTATAAAATAGGGACTATTGGATGGGAAATGGCTCTCAATATAAGAGGCCCAACCCTCATCTAATAGTTAGTGTTGTGTAGTTTAGTATAATTCAAACTACACAACAATTTTTCTTATATATATAGGGATTGAGAAAAATCATGACATTCTATTATTTAAAATGCTAAAAATAATAATGAAAAGACTAAAATACTCTTAATGAATCAATATATAAAAAAGATTCATTAAGGATATTTGAACAATTTCATAAAAGGTCCTAGCATTTAAAGTGTTAAGACATCTTAATTTTCACAACAAAGAAATTACATAACATTACTATCCAAGAAGGGGAAACCTAATTGACTAACATTCTTTTATGTTATGATGAAGGGAAATGCTACGTTTACACAATAAACCGATATGCCTCCTCACACACAAGCAATTCAATGAAATAAATAAACATAAATCGGAGATAAGGTGTATCCTATGCTTGTCTAGAAGAAAATCTGTTAGTTAGATCCAACACGGTGATTTAGAAGGAAATGCTACTTCAGTGAACCAAATACTCCTCCTCACCTTCATTCTAATTGAATGCAAGTCTTGAAGGTCATCTTGAAGGGAATCTGAAGATCACCATGGTTGAAATCAACCTAATTGAGTGAACCCAAGCCCCATCGATCACTGATTACTTCCACCTCCATTTGGCTCCCATCTAAGAAGTGCATCAGTGACCCCTTAAAGAGCCTACACTCGATTTGCCCACCCTTGTCAATTGACAAAGTGGCCTATCTATGACAATCATAGTTTTTGGGAGTCCAATTGAGTGAACCCAAGCCCCATCGATAGCATCCTAGAATTTTAAAGACTAAGAATGATGACCAATTGGAAATTTCTAGTAGTTTATTAACATCTTTAAAATTTTCAATGGTATTGTGATGAAGGGTAGGGAAGTAGAGGAAAAATGCAAGACAACTAGCAGAAGGAGGGAAGAAAAAATTAGTAAGGATTTTGAGTTCATCAATAACATCAATGGTGGCATGATTAAAGTAATCTAAAATGAATGCTTTGATTTGGGATGTCTTAGAAATGTTGCCAGAGGCATGACAAAGATTGGACAACGTATTCCAAGTAGATGTCGACTCTCAATTGGATTTGCTTCTCCCTCATTATTGTTTTCCAATAAATCAATGAAATATGCAAAGGCAGAGGGGACGGTGATATCATCGTATTCTATTCCACAACAAGAATTCTTCTTGTAGTTTATTTGGAAATGGGAATACACTATGACTAAATGAATGGCTATTGGCTCAAGTATTTCCACCTCTTACCTCGAACTGATCAAAAGTGTAATTTAAAATAAGATGTGTCCCGCCAGGTGTTGAACTAACAAGTGCACATATCAAGGTCCTATGATGAAATACATCCAATAAGGCACAAAACTAGTCCTAGAAACAACTAATAAGAGTACCCCAAATATAAAGCAAAGACCTTTGGGACCCAACCATTCCTTTGCCCCTTGGGCGTTATTTATACTACCATAACACATCCAATGTTAGGATAGCTACCTGACAAGCAAAGGGCATTAGCTAGGACAAAGGTCCATGTTAGACTTACCGTTTGGCATGAAGGATACCAACTTGTCCAGCCTCACAACCACCTTCCTCACCCTAACCACCTCATCCCTAATCCCTTCATCCCTTTCCTATTATCTTCTACCTCCTTGATACTCCTCACTCGTGCTTGAGATACATTCCCACACCTATCGCCTACACTTTCCTCTACTACAACCATTCCCTCTGAGCATATTAAAGTGCAGTGTTGGAAGTGGGAAAGCAATAGTTGGTACACAAAGAAATCATCATACATAAGGATGAATCAAAATCAAGAGAAACATTGATGGAATATATAAGCAAGTTGGGATAAGTTAAGTCCTTGAAAGGTCTTAGCATTTGCTGGAGAATTATCCTTAACTGCATCCCAACGAGAATGAACTTATATAGGAGAGCAATTTTGAAGAGTTCAAAAGATATATTTTATTGTTTTTGTAATGAAACATAGGAAGATATAACCAAAGGGAATTTTCTTTCTAGTCATCTTCATTGATATTGGCACATATTAATAATCCCATGTTTTTTTAAGAAAAAATATCGACTTAACCTCATTTTTTTTTTTTTTAAGATTTCACCTTTAACATTAATAAATTTGGGGGTTTAAGTGCACATTTTCAAACTACATGAGGGTAAATTCACCCACCCTAAACCAAAGGGATAAGTGCAACTTCCCCTTTTTTTTTATAGACTTTTTTTCCCTCTTTCCAAGCCATAGACGAGATAAATATAAATGTTTCATATTTACAGGAAAATTTATAAAAAAGAAGGTATTGTCACTCTCAAACTTTGCAAATTCACCCACGAACTAAGTACAATTGTAAATCTACCCACAAACCATACAAGTTACTAAAAGTTGCCCAAATTATGTTTGCCCCACAAACTAACTTGTTACATCAACTTTTTGTTTGCCCCTCACTCAGGTGGCAATTCCTTAACAACCAATTAAGTGTTCATGTTGTAAAATTTTTTGTTGACATGGAATTTTTCACATGTCTTAAGCCCACTTCATATTTGAAATTATCAAAATACCCTCATCTTCTTCCTTATTTTTTCTCCTCACTCTTCCTCTTTCTTCTATCTTCCTTTCCCTTCCTTTTCTCCTTCTCCCTCTCATTCTCCTTCTCCTTCTCCCTCTCCTTCTTCCTCAACCTAACCCATGTGTGCATACTTCGATTAAATCTAACGGATGTAAACAAAAATGAAAGCAAACCCAAATTTTGGTTTCCTAGATCTAGATCCTTGGCATCAAGCCAAAGCAACAATGCCTCAAATAAATAAAACTAAGATTTAGGTTTCTAGTAGGATTCAACAACATCAACCTTGATTTGCTACTGCCTCAAACCCAATGTCAACATTAATACTCAAGAACAATGGGATTCTATCGTGATCAATCAAGCAAGTCATGTTGGTCATAGGTCATATTTGATTGGTGGTAATAATTATTTCTTAATCAAACTATAAAAATAAGTAAATCTAAGAAACTTTCTTAAGAAATTGGACACTGATAGGTGCACCCTACGAATCAATACCTTCTGCTGCACACCACATATAACCACTTATACAATTAATATTTTATGATTTTAAATTATTCTCAAACAACTTAAACCAGTTGCTAAACATAAGCGTAAACAATAAAAAATGTGAAAATTTGTGCCGATCTTCTTCCATGTTGATCTTCTTCTTTTGTTTATCTTTTTCTCCAATTTATATAAAATTTTCAAACAACAATAAATATTTATAATTTTTTAAGAACCAAATATATTCTACTAAGGAAATTTTCTTTCCATCTCCAATTTTCTTATCAACCAAACAACACCATATTATCAAGTTTGTAAAAATTCTAACAAAAATTTATAAAAATTCATTATCTTCTTCCTTTTTCCTTTTTCCTCTTTTTTTTTTTTTCCTCCTCTCCCTCCTCCATCATCCTCCAAATAAGGGGAACCCAATTCAACAAATCGAGGGGGGAAGAGAAGGAAGAAGAGGGGAGGAGAGGGAAAGAAGAAGAAAAAAAAAGGAGGAGGAGAGAAAGAAAGGTTGAAAACCAAAGATGCTAGGTGAAGAGGAGAGCTACCTAGATCGACAAATGGAGAACTCAAAAGAGGAGATTTAGGAGGAGATGGCAGAGAAATGGTGAGGGAGAAGAGGGTAGCTTGCCATGGACAACCAAGGATAAGCCTTTAACAAGAAAATATTGAATTTTAACTTTTGAACCGCAAGTGTGTAAGGTGGGGTGTGGGTTTGGTGTGTAAACGTATCATTTCCCTAAGAAATTAAGAATAGTTAAACTTTAATATTAATAATGTTCTATTAAACTAAGGGTTGAATAAGGAATATGTATTCCTCAATTAATCTAAAAGAAAAAATAAATGTTAAGACTTAACTATTCATGAGTTCCTATGGAAGTTTTTTAGTTTTTACTTATTTTTATAGTTTGACTAAGTACTAACCATTATAACTAACCAAACAAACCCTTAATGCAGTGCAAAATGCTGCTTAAAAATAGGGCTATTATTGTTCAAAGCATACATTTGATTGGGATAGCTTCCACCATGTAGCTCTAAATTTGAAGGTTAGGAAATCGCCCAAGGAGTTTAGAATCCCTCCAAAAGGTTCCACATATTTGCAGAGATCAAAGAGAGAAGAGAGAGAGAGAGAAAAAAAATGCGGATAGGAATAAGAGGGGTAGACAAATTAAGAAACGATAGATGTACAAGGATTTTAAATATAGTGGATGAATATGATTTTGCATTATATGCTCAATTAGTTTAGAGCCCCTCCAAAAGGTGCTACAAAGGAAAAATAAGTCATGGAGAAAAGAGAAAGAAAAAAGAGTAGAGAGGAATTAGAAGGATACAGAAGGAATTTAAAAATAAATTTCTGGTGGATCCATAGAAGAATCAAAGATTGCAAGGATACATATTCTCAAGTGAGACACACAAATTAAGAAACCATAGACGTACAGAAATTTTAAATATAATTGGCTCGTATATAATTTGACACTATAAGATTGACTCTTTTAATTGGAGTTGAGATATTTTGTGTGTTTATATATTTAAAATCACATTAAATTTTGTAATGTATAATATGACATAATATTGCATTTGTAATATTGTTTGACAAACTATTAACTATATATATAACGTTGAAAAAAAATCCTCAATTGTGATGTTCTTTCAATGCAAATCATCATAATAGAGGAAGTCCCAAATATTATTTTAGTACATTTCAATGCAAATTGTCATAACAGAGAGTGTTGCAAAAGACAATTTATTTTTTTCCTTTTTGTAGTGTAAGAGAAGCTTTGCCACCAACAAAAGTTTGCTACCTTGAGACATATTAATTTAAAATTTTTAATTTAAAATTAAAATTAGAGGTTCAAACCTTTATACTATCCAATAATTAATTTCTCTAATATACATAATAATAATAATAACAACAAAAACAACAACAACAACAATAATAATAATAATAATAATATGAGAAGCCTTGCCATGTCAACTAATAATGCACCATATAAGTGCCAAGTTGGCAAGTTGTCAAAAATTAGCCACACATGCGAATTGTAAAGGTTAAATGCTAATTTAGGATATCAATTTCAAGGTTTTAGACAGTTTTCTGTCTTTTAACTATTTTAAGTTTTTTTTTCTTGTCCTTCAACTTTAAAAAATATACTTTTTTCATCTCTCCAGCAATTAATCCGTTAAGTCCATTTATATATATATAATCACAATAATTAAAAATATGTATATACTATAAGTTTAAGAACTAAAAATAGGTATATTTAGATAAAATTAATAAATTAACTAATAAAATGATAAAAAAATTGCATATTTTTCAAAGTTAAGAAACAAAAAAAATGTACTAAAAACTAATAGACAAAAGCTATATAAAACCCTAAAATTGACATTTAACCAATTGTAAATGACAAATGGTGGTGAGGTGAGGTGACATTATCGAGGGAAAGACAGCATTCTTGGTTACTACTTAAATTTGGACGAATTTGGATAATAAGTAAAGTTTGAGGGCCTACAATGGATTTTCCTTTTCCTACCAAAGGCGGATTTTAAATTGCCAAACAAGCACGATGGTGAATCTCATTTTTTGTTTTTTTTTTTTTCTCCATACATTTAAGGCAACCCCTATTTGCAAACTTACATTTTTTTTTACTGTCAATATCTTAAATTAATTTTTGATTTGATTAACACTTTTTATAATTTAAAATTTATAAAAAATTTTAAATTATCAATAAAATTATAGTAAAAATAAGAAATTTGATCATAAATTTAAAATGTAAATAAAGAATTTTATTATTAACTTTTAAAATTTTTATAAATTTTAAATTATAAAAAATATTGGTTAAAACAAAATTTAATTTAAAATATTAATTATACAAAAATATATAAAATAAAAATAAAATCTTTAACTTATATTTAAATCCAAAAATATCTTGTCTTTTCATAAAGAAAGACGCGTCTTATCATTTTACATTTTTTTTTTTTGGAGTAAAATACAGATTTTTTTTTTTTTTTTGGTATAAAAAATACGGGTTTCATGCATGAATTGGCAAGATGATAAAAATATATATACATCCACGAATCGGCAAGAAAAGAAAACTGCGTGCATCCATCCCATCAAACCATGTTTTTAGTTGACCCCAGCACATGGCCCCCGTTAATTCTTTTCGAACTGGGACAATTTGAGGTAGGGGAGGAAGAATTTAAACATGATAATGATATAGTTTATATTTCAAAAAAAAAAAAAAAAACATGATAATGATATAGTTAAATTTTTTTTTTTTTGAACAGATTTTACAGGAGCTGGGTTGGAACTTCAGCCCTGGGGAGGGAGGAATGCACCATGGATGACTATTGCCACTTGACCCGAAAGGCTCGGTACAATTTAAATTTTAATTATTATTAAAATATTAAGTATATTTAATAATTAACCTACGAGACTTGGTGATGGCCTCCCTCTGTTGAATTCTGATTGTGCGTCATGCAATACTTGTATATAATATTGAGGTAGGTTTAATTTAATAAATAATCTACTAATTTTTATTTTTTTTTGGTTTTGTTTATTATTTTTAGATAATTTTAGATTAATTTATTATTTTTTTACTTTTATTTCAGTTAGTATAATCTGTTAACTTTATAATACTAGTTTTACTTTGTTTGGTCAAATTGATTTTTAATCATATTTTTTTTGAATTTTTATTTTTTGAAATTAATTTTGTGATAAAACTAATTTTGCAAGAATGATAAGTTTATTTTTACTGTTTGAAAAACTATAATCTTTATTACATACTATTTCATTCCCTTTTAACAATTTTCCTTTGAAAACGACAATTATTGACATAATTTAGTAGCTATCATGGACTATTTTGCTAACTAAGAATACTTTGGTTAAATTTTAATTTAACTTTTCTGTTAAAACTATAGAAGTTTTTTTTTTTTTGAGGAAATAAAACTATAGAAGTTTTATATGGTAAGTAGACTATTCTAAAATATTTTACAAAATTTATATACTATTTAAAAAGAAAACTTAACTTTTTAGGCTAAAATGAAATTGCACTAATAGTAAATAGACCAATCATTGAATTAAGCCAATGAGGGTTGGTCTGGTGATATTGATTCTCTTTTTATTCATTAATTT
>BPVZ01000027.1:1097076-1129096 GCA_020521535.1 Rubroshorea leprosula | reverse complement strand
TTTTTTTTTTTTTGAATACAAGCTTGATTTTTTGGAAAGAAAAAGAAAGGGGTTATAAGTTAGTTTTGTAAAAAGCAATGGGTCCTTATTTTTTGCAAAACTCTTTATAAGCATTTAATAAAAGGATTATCTAATTTATATCTTAAAAGGATTTTTTTTTAACATATATCCTTAGGTGTAATTAATATATTTTTTTAAGTTAATTGATACTAAAAATGACAAAAGCTAAATTTAATTTGTTACAAATGTTACCTGAATTATTTTAATTGGATAATTAATTAAATAAATATAAGTTTTATTTTTCAATAATAATTAATGCCAAAAAAAAACTTTAAAAGAACATAAATTAAAAAAAAAAACCCTTTATGAAAAAAAGTTCTCTCTTAATTTTTTTCCGAACTTAAAACATGAAATGTTTACTTTCAAGAAACTTAAAAAAAGAACTCTCCTAACTTTTTTCAAGCTTAAAACATGAAAAGTTTACTTACAAGTAACTCAAAAGAAAGAACTCTGCAAAACAACCCTTTAATGTAAATTCATTTTTAACCCTAAAGTATTAGGGGAAATAAAAACCCATATTAGATCTGGTAAGTTTCATCTTATAAGATCAATTCATATAATTCAAGTCTTGAATTTATTAACATTTTAAATAATTTAGAAGTAATTTCATTTTACTGAAAATAAAAAATCATAAATTTAAATCACATAATATGTGAATAGGATAAGAGATGAGAGAGAGGACTACCTCTTATTATATAATTAATATAAAAAAATTCAAGTCTTGAATTTATCAACACTTTAAATAATTTAGAAGTAATTTTATTTTACTGAAAATAAAAAATCTTAAATTTAAATCACATAATATGTGAATAGGATAAGAGATAAAAGAGAGGACTACCTCTTATTATACAATTAATATAAAAAAAATTCAAGTCTTGAATCTAATATTTATCAAAATTTAATTTCTTTAGATATATGCAATATGAGTATAGCCTTAAAATTACCCCGAAAGATATTAGCAAGTGTAACATAATCGAGAAACACCAATTGCAAAACCCAAAGCAAAAAAAAAAAAAAAAGTGTACTGAGTTTTTTTGGCCAAATACATATAAAGAATTATGTATATTAAAAATACGAAGCCAATTAAAAATCAAGAAATCAAGACTTCCGTAAAACCCTCAATCATGTAAATCTTAGCTTAGAGTTGATGTAATGAATAATTTGATGGATGTTTTGGTATGTGAAAATATAATTTATCTTTTATTTATAAAATAATTTATATTTTTAATACATAACTTACCATATAAAACATGTATATATATTTACATGTAAACTCATCACTTCTATTACTTTTTTAAAGCAAAAGATAGAAAGAACTGAGAAGAAATTCAAAATAGGGTGGGCACAGACCCCATTCCTGAAACAGTCAGGAGGTACAGTCTCCTTTCCTGAAAAGTAGGGCTTGGCTCGTAGAATTTTACAGAATCGTTAGAAAAAGTTACAATATCCTGGAGACAAGAAGAAACAACCAGGGGCACTTTTGTAATTGCATACCTCCCCCCACCTCATACAGGAAAAGTGCAGTTAAAAACAAATGGAGGAAGAGAGAGATTGTACAAGGTGAAGTAGTTTCTTGGGGTGTCCACTCTCTAGACAGAAATACCATCCCCAATTATTTGGTTTGCTGATATTCTGTAAATTCTTCTTCTTGATCTGGAAAACCAGGAAACAGAAAGAAAAATCCATCCTTTACATTGCATTACATTCTCTTACACAATGTCAGCACTTTAGCAGTACCCCTTTCTTCATTTATTATAGCGCTTCTTCAAGTTCCTCTCTTTCTCTATTTCTGTCACAGCAGCAAGCAACAACATCAGTATCTGCCTCTTCCCATCACCACCATGTCTGCTAAATCTAAGTAAGTACACTAACTCTCTCTCAAATTTTTTTATTTGGGTCTAGATCTGACTTGGGTTTTTCGTTTCCTTTGGTGGGTTGCTTGTTTTTTGTGATTCTCTCAACTTGGAGTCTTTTTATTTTGAATTATGTTCCATTCATCAAGGAAAATTTGATAACTTTATCCCAAATTCTGGGGTTTTGTTCTTGATTTTGAAATTTGTTGTTTTGTTATTGGATCTGTCTCTTTTTGGGGATTTTTGTGTTTCTCGTTTTGATTTTGGTGTGTATGCTGAGTCTCACTATTTCGGCCAAAAAAAATGCTGAGTCTCACTACGTCACTCTTACTTTTTCTTTCTAAGTTTACATTTTTTGATTAATTTTGGGTTTTGATTCTCATTTGCAAGTGGATCTTATTCAATTTTCTATGTCTTTGGATGTATTTTTCTTAAAATATTTTTCCTTGATTTCCTAGTACTGTTCATAGATTTTTTTCCAGGTATAATATGTACTATGTGTATGGATGTGGTTGTTTATCTTGTTCTGAACTACTGGTAATTAAATTTATGCAGAAGCATCCATATTTGGCATATATCCATCTATAATTTTGTTTCCTCTATTCTCACATGGATTTTTGTTATCATGGATTTCCTTCTATGTTGATAACGGGGTTTGTGATCTTTTACTCAAATTTTGTCACTTTGCATTCTGTTGCAGATCCAGTTTATCTGAAACTCCTAGCAAGCCTTCACCAGCAACTCCCAAAGTCACTAGCAAACTGAGCAAGGGAGTTGCTAAATCAGAACCTGATTCAGCCTCTCCCCTGCCAAGCTCACGGCTTTCTGTTGATAGATCCCCAAGATCCATTAACTCAAAGCCAGCAATTGATCGTAGATCACCAAAGGTTGTCACCTCATCACCAAAGGTTGCCACACCACCTGAAGTAAGTTCCAGCTAATGCCCATGGAATATTACCATTTTGAATCTTTAACATTTCCAGATATGCTTGGTTCTGGTTACAAAGATGCAAATTTTGGACCCCTAACCTCAAACGGTCAGATTAAAAAGGGAAAATTCTGCAGGCATCGCTATTTACTGATTAGGCCAGAGGTAATAAAGAAAATGCCAAAGCATTGGAAGCTTCTCCATGTCATACCTGGACAATCTGTTGTTTTGGGAACTATTTTTACACCTGTTTTAACTTTTAAGATGGGAAAACATCCTGGAGTTTTAAATGTGGTCTATGGACATTTTCTTTTCTTGGATTTTTTAAATTTACCCCAGTTTTAGAAAAGAACCAAAACAAACTTCCTGCTTCTATTATGAAATAATGATTTTAGTTTTTGCTGCACTTTTTGCTTGTTTTGGTTTTCAGAGGCCACTGACACGACTGGGTAAGGGAGCTGAACTTCAGGCTCAACTCAATCTGGTTCAGGAAGATTTAAAGAAAGCAAAGGAGCAGATTGCATTAATTGAGAAGGAGAAGACAAACGCACTTGCAGAGCTGAAAGAAGCACAGAAAGTGGCCGATGAAGCGAATGAAAAGCTTAGAGAGGCCTTGGTTGCACAAAAGCGAGCTGAAGAGAACTCGGAGATTGAGAAGTTCCGGGCTGTTGAGTTGGAACAAGCTGGAATTGAGGCTGCACAGAAGAAGGAAGAGGAATGGCAGAGAGAAATTGAAGCTGTGAGGAACCAGCATGCTTTGGACGTTGCTGCTCTTCTCTCTACCACTCAGGAGCTGCAAAAAGTGAAGCAGGAGCTAGCCATGACATGTGATGCTAAGAACCAGGCTCTGAACCATGCTGATGATGCAACTAAGATTGCTGAAATCCATGCTGAAAAGGTAGAAATCCTTTCTGCTGAGTTGTCTCGGTTGAAGGCCTTGCTTGATTCAAAGCATGAGACGGAAGCAAGTGAATATAAGGAGATGGTATTGAAGCTTAAGGGAGAGATAGAATCTTTGAAACAAGAGCTGGAGAAAGCAAAATGTTTTGAAGAGAAGTTGATTGAAAGAGAGGCTTTCATTGAACAACTTAATGTGGATCTAGAAGCTGCCCAGATGGCTGAATCTTATGCTCGTAATGTTGTAGAGGAATGTAAAAATAGAGTTGAAGAATTAGAAATGCAGGTTGAGGCAGCAGAGAAATTGGAAAGATCTGCTTCAGAATCTTTGGTGTCTGTCATGAAGCAACTGGAGGACAACAATGATTTGTTACATGATGCAGAATCTGAGATTGCTGCTCTTAAGGAGAAGGTGGGGTTATTGGAAATGACAATTAGTAGACAAAAAGGGGATCTTGAGGAATCAGAACATCAGGTTGATATGGCTAAAGAAGAAACTGCAAAAATGGCAGAATTGATCAAGTCTTTGAGGTCAGAGTTAGAAACAGTAAAGGAAGAAAAGATCCAAGCTTTGAACAACGAGAAGCTTGCAGCTTCTAGTGTTCAGACCCTGCTTGAGGAGAAAAACAAACTCATTAATGATTTAGAGAATTCTAAGGAAGAAGAAGAGAAATGCAAGAAAGCAATGGAAAGCTTAGCTTCAGCTTTGCATGAAGTGTCTGCAGAAGCAAGGGAGGTCAAAGAAAAGCTCTTGTCCAGTCAAGAAGAGCATGAACATTATGAGACTCAGTTAGAAGATTTAAAATTGGTCCTCAAAGCAACAAATGAGAAGTACGAAACCATGCTTGATGATGCAAAACATGAGATTGATCTTCTTACAAGTACCATTGAGCAGTCCAATAATGAATTTGAGAACTCCAAGGCTGATTGGGAGCAAAGGGAACTGCATTTTATGGACTGTGTCAAAAAATCAGAAGAAGAAAACTCTTCTATGGGGAAAGAAATTAACAGGCTGGTAAATTTGTTGAAACAGTCTGAGGAAGAAGTTACTGCTTCAAAGGAGGAAGAAGCTCAGCTGAAGGAGAGCTTAAAGGAAGTTGAATCTGAGGTGATTGATCTGCAAGAAGCTCTTAAAGAGGCAAAGACTGAGAGCATGAAATTGAAAGAGTCTTTGATGGATAAAGAAACTGAGCTGCAGAGTGTCATTCAAGAGAATGAGGAACTCCAAGCTAGGGAAGATGCTTCTCTTAGGAAAATTGAGGAGTTGTCTAAGCTGTTAGAAGAAGCTATGACCAAAAAGCAAAGCGAGGAAAATGGCGAGCTATCAGATAGTGAGAAGGACTATGATCTGCTGCCTAAGGTTGTTGAATTCTCTGAAGAGAATGGACACGGTGGAGAAGAGAAGCCCAAAATTGAATTCCAATCACAACAATTTGAGGAACCCAAAAAGGAAAATTCTGAGGAAAATGGCTTCAAGGAGCAGGCTGTTCAAGCGGCTGATGCCAAAGTTGAGATTGTGAATGGAAAACCGAAGGAAGATGAGGTGAAAGAAAAAGAGGATGATTCAGTTGAAGTTGAATTTAAGATGTGGGAGAGCTGCAAGATTGAAAAGAAAGAGTGTTCACCAGAAAGAGAACCCGAGCAAGAATCTTTTGAAGAGGAAGCGGACTCAAAGGTGGATGGTGGTGAAAGCTTTGATCAGGTAAATGGATCAACAGAAAATGTTGATGATGGAGGAAACTCACCATCCAAGCAGCAACAGCACAAGAAGAAAAAGCCATTGCTCCGTAAGTTTGGAAGCCTTCTCAAGAAGAAAGGAACTAGCAACCAGAAATAGACAAGAAATCAGCAATGACCTTACTAAGCCCTAGTATGGAGCAGGTATATTGGATACTATCTTGCAGCTGAATGTGTTTGCTTGTCTGTTTTGCATCTAATGTTCCCAGTAGGTTTAAAGTTGAAGAGGTTTGTATCATGATTAGTTTCTTTCTTGCTTTCGTTTAAATTTTTTTTAATGTGATTCTCCATGTTGGAGAGTACCCTGTATGTGATGGAGATTTTTTTTTTTTTTTATTTTTGATTTTTTCTTATTGCTTGTCCTTCATGTCTAAAATTCATGGAAAAGGAGTGATGACTTAAATTGTGTTTGTTAATGTGCTTTCTCTATATTTTACAAAGGGAAATTATAGTGGTGCCAAAAATCTGGGGAATTTCATCTGACTTCTGATCCATTAACACCAAGTTTAGCCACTTCTGTGTTTGAAATGCAATTGCTGTTTTTGGCCGTGTTTGATCATAATCTAGTTCACACTTTCAAGTGCTCTCAATTGTCCCCTACCTGAAAAGTTTTTTATAGCCCTTCACATTTCTACCTCATGCAGATGGAAGCAAAATTGCTTGCTTTGAAGTAGACAAAAATTGGGAGAAAATTGTCACACAAATGAAAGGCTGTTTACTGTTTAATGCTGTGTTTGAAGGGAGCATGCACCTTCCATTCCCAAGAAGAATGAGATAATCCCATTATCTTGTTTTCCTCGCGTGGCAGTGTAACGGCACTGCTAAGTTGCTTCAGTGTTTGACTGTTAGTGCTCCTAGGGCGGTTAAAAGTTTATTAACGAGTAACTTGTACCTAAAAGGGCATTAATTATATGTTTTTTACATTAATTTGTGTAAAAAAATGAAAAAAAACACGTGCATGTTTTTAAGTATATAGTTGATAAAATTAAAATAAACTTATCTTTTTTATAATAATAAAAGTGTTATTAATGAATTCTTAATTTGTGTTTTTAGAAAAATCTAAAAAAAAAATTGACCTCTAAATAAGTGTCTTGTTTTTTTATTTGAAGTTGCATGCAAAGCCATCCCTATATGCATTCCATTCATGTGCATAAGAGTTAAAAACTCATAGTTTACTTCCATTGGAATGTGATTATCAGACCACAACTTAAATCATTGCAGGAAGCTGTTATTCCAGTAGTTGTGCCATTTTGACAGAGAACATGTTATGTTGTTGGAGTAAATAAGCAAACAACAGACAGCTCATCCCCATCCTTTAAGTGAAGTTTTGGTTTATTCAGCGACTGATATGTTGTTGCAATAGAGTCTTCAATGGTCTCTTGAGACGTGGGGTTCTAATCACCCAAAGTTTGTTGGTTTGAAGATTAGGGATTAGGTTAACAGGCAGCATTTTAGTTGATTGGTCATTTTTCATGACATAATTTCAATGGCCCTTTTTGCTATAGCCAACCATATCACTGGATCGAGATCCATATCTTAAATTAATAAAGAAAAAATGGAATTTAAGTAAGCACTATTTTATGAGTTAAATTCAAGGTCTAAGTTTGAAGGCCTACCACTAAAGGTGTGTTTGGTTTGAAAATTTCTCCAAAAATTGTTCCTAGACAAGCCAAGCCAAGCCACAATTTTGCTTGGATCTGCTGAGAAAATAAATTTTCAGGATAAAAGATTGTTTTTGAGAAATCCAGGCTGAAAGGTTGTTGTTAATTGGTTACATGACAACAAGCCTGGAAACTTCTTCCTTGGTCCATGACCGGTTAACATTTCAAATAACAAGTTATGTTTTTATTTCATGTTTCATTATAGTTGGTTATATATGCCCCCACAAACGGTTACAACATACAACAACAAATCAATTTCCAGATACAAAATTCAAAACAAGGGCCTACACTCAGATAATTTATGGTTTGTTTGGTTAAAGAGGCATAAACTACCTGGGAAAATATTGTATGAAAAGTTAATAAAGTCATGCTAAAACTTTGTTAAGTTGTAAACATTTCTTGTGTGTTGTTAAGAAATTGATTTGAGAAAGTTGAGAGAAAAGTTGGTAGGTGGATTTTACGTGAGGAAAGTTGAGAGAATCTTTTTTACTTCAAAAATAGAAAGAAAAGTTTATTTATTGAAAATTGTGTGAAGAAAAATAAAAATTAAAAATATTAGTTTGAACATTTATTTGTTATAATCTTTAGGTGTATAAATACCCAAATACCCCTTAAATTTCTTAAATGGGGGAAAATACTATAAAATGAATCAAACACACCTTAATTTGGACTTGGCTTTCTTGAAAGCAATTTCCAGGAAACTGCCAAACCAAAAGCAAGCTTTTAAGAAAATGCACTTAAATAATGTGGGGTACATCTTTAAAATCTTTTGGAGAGAAATTAATCTCAAACATTATTACTTATAGTGAATAATGAAAATAGCAAAAAGGGCCAAAATCCGTTATGATAGCATAACAGATAACGAAGCAGCCACTTTTAACAAATAGTGGCCATTAAAAAAACCAAAAATATATGTTTAACAAACAAAATAAGAGATAAAGCTAGTAAAGAAAATGAATAAAACAATCTAATAGCTTAAAAAAATTATCAAAAATCATACATAACAATATTTTCATGTCTCAACAAACTAAAATCATAGCTCATAATAACAAACAAGGCAATAAAACAAACTTAAGAGTTCAAAAGTTGCAAGATAAGACAATAAAACTTTGAAAGAAGCAATCATCCAAAACTATCTAATAATCCTCATCACTTTCTTCAACTTCAATTCCTCTAGTTTTGCCTCCAAATCATCATCAACCTTGTCTTTTTGAACTTTATCACCAGGTTCAAAATCCCTCCTCTTCCTCATTTAACTTTTAGAATCTAAAGTAGGCACGTCTTCACTAACTCTAGGAATAGTATAAAATGCATCAAATCTAGTGCTTGTGGTAGGAGTTAGAATGTTTGGGACTAAAATTCTAAAGGTTGAGGGTCAAACAAAGTAGATGGATGATTGAGAAGAGTTACTAATTGTCGAGACTCAATTGTGGGTTTGAGATCGGAAAAGATTAGAGTCATGTGATTAGTGACATATGGGTGAAAAAAGATTGACAAAGGGTGAGATTTGAGAGAAGAGCAAGAATGGGTGCAAGATATCAGAGATTTGAGAAAATGGAGTTATGATTTTTATTTTTAAGAATTGTCTAAAGTCACAGAGTGTTGTTGTTTTCAAAGTTTTTACTTTCTTTTTTTTTTTTTTTTGTAAAATAAATGGAGAAGTCAAAAGGACAAAAATAAACTTCAAAATATTAACCTAATTTTCTAATTTTGGGTTAAGTCAAACATTTTCTAAAATAAGTAAATAACATCCACTGTAACTACTATCTTCTATAGAAAATAATGGCCGCTATAATAGAAATAACACTTGTTATACGTTTTCCGCTACACTATTGATATTTTTCATAGTAGCCATAACGAGTTGTTATAGTCACTGTTGATGACCCTTGATATCAAAGTACTTAAAACATTTTGTTCGTCCAAAATAAAATAAAATAAAATAATTATAGATTTGAGATAAATATACCCATATATATAGCATTTTTTTCCCTAGCAACAGTCATTAAATTAAAGAATCTAGAATACAACTCTTATATATCTTGCTTATTAATCCTTTTGTCCTAAGTAATAGTCATTTTTTTACTTAAGTTAAATGTCAAATTTGGTCCCTTAACTTTCAATTTTGAATAAATTTCATCCTTTAACTTTTTTTACACATTTTTTCATTTTTCAACTAAACAAAGAAAAAATTAAGATATATAATATTAGTGGCATGATAAATTTAATAAAATTATGGTTCATACTATACTTTACATATTTAATAATTATAATTAAATACATTCTAATTTTTCTTCTTCCCTAATTAAAAAATATATAAAAATAGTATCCAAATACATCTACTCTTGCTTGCATAAACAATTTTACGCGGCTAAGTTTCCTCTAGGTCTCCTCTTCGCCCGTTAATGATACGTCGCCGCTTTTGTCCCTACTTATTGCATGCCAATCGCAAGCGAGAACATTAACCAAAAAAGAATTACTTAGAAAAAAAAAAAAACTTTTTCTCTTTCCTTCGCTTCAGTTTAATTCCATCGTAAGTTTTCCGGCAAAATCAGGAATTTTCTCGTCAGCCAAACGGTAACAAGTTCACCATGTGGGTGGAGATCCTCTGCGGTCTGGTAATCTATCGATTGTTCCGGCGCTTCTTCTATGACGATGACGTTCTGGAGGTCGAAACCTCAGATTCGAATGCTCTTTTCTCTGTAGCCAATAGGTACTGCTTTCATCATTTTTTCGTTTTTGGAATATATTCTATGAATTGGTCATGTAGTTTTCCTTGTTCTTTGCAGCATGAGTAAGTGGAAATTTCATCATCTTTGTACATCAATTCACTTCTATGATCAATTAAGCTGATTTTTGGTGTTTCAGTTTGTTTGATTGCTGAGAAAATTATATAATGGAAAAATGAAAGATTAGTATTTTTTAATGTATTGTTTACTAAAGATTTTTCCTGTCTGTTTTCTTTTCGAAAGGTCTTTTCTGAATTTTTCTTTTTTAGTAATGAAGTAGACTATCAGTTGAGTTGATTTCTATATCTGATTGGCAAGAATTTTAATGAATAATCTTAAGAATCAAGTACAACAGAGCAGTAATTGGCATGATTCCCTTAGTGATTAATTTTCATTTTGTTTTCTTAGCTACTTAAAAGATTGTTGGATCTTTGCTGTTCGCTAATCTTGTGAAATTCACTCTAGACTTGAAAAGCTTTATGGGGGAAAGGCATATGTTGGGCTTCGAATTCCAGATCCTGACACTGGTTCTCGACAGACAATCGATATGGTTCTTGTCACCAAAAGGTAAATCATGTCTACTTCCTGAATGTAAATTTGTTTAAGTTGTAGCACATTCTACTATCTAATTGCTTTCTGTGACAACATGTTATTGGTACTTGGCTTGTATGAGTGATACAAGAAGATGGAAATCATGATAGAACAGAGGATGTTAATGTTTTGAGGCTTTTTTATTTTCATCCAAAATTCCAAATCTTTTAGAGTCAAAAGATGCTATTATGTAATAAGTAAAATTTCTTTTATATGGTCATTCTTCTTTTCGTTTTTTGTTTTATTTAAACTATAATGCACATTAGCAGGGAGGCAGTGGTGATTTCGGTCAAGAATTTATCAGGAATTGTGTCTGTTAGTGGAGATGGCAGCTGGGTTTGTGAACATGAGGGTAGACACAGAGCCGAGCGTTACCCTGATCCAGTAAGTGATAGTCATTATAATGTATGTTTCTGTAGTGATTCAATGTGCCATTTCTTTTTAGTAGTACATTTATTGAGAGAAGGATGTCTTCTGTAACCCTGTTGGTTATACGTAGCTTCCTTCTTCATGTTGATTAATGCATGTGCAGCATGTGCTCAAATGCATGAAAGTGCTGTTTTCACCCATCCAATTTTCTCTAACTGTCCAACATTGAAATTACTTTTGTTATCTGTTTGGGTACTTAGTATGCTGGGTTGAAGCTCAACCATTGGTATGTACTTTCCATGTTTACATGGAATGTCAGGAACTCAGGATGTGAGGAAAAATAATTATTCTGTTTCAAAGCATCCTGAGATTTCATAGATAAGAGAATTGTGTAGAACACAAAAGAACTGTTTCATTTAATGCTTTAGAAACTGTATAAAAATGTAATTCACTTTCTTCTTCATGACTCAAAAAGTTCTTTCCTAAAATTACTCACTGACCTTGTTGAGGTCTGTAATGAAGTTTTGTTTAAATAGTTGATGAATCAACTGCACCGAATAACTTTATGGAATCAATGCATAAAAAAATTGCTTTCAATTTCATTTAAAATTTATTCCCATACATTGAGAATGGCTGCATTTCCCTTTTTATGTATTCAATTTCAGAGGCATGTGAATACGAGGGAAACGTAATTCATGCAACATGTCAAGACATGGGAACCCTAGTCTAGTATTGGACAGCAAACTTGTCTCAAAGAATGCTAAGCACATAAATTACATTTCCTTTGGAAATCTTTAGGATTGCCATATTATTAAGGATTGAGGAATGCAGATTATTAGTTGCTTTTGGCCCACATTTGATCTTTAATTTTTAAATAACTGTTATCGCAGATTGTAGAGGTTAAAAAACAAGCTTCAGTGCTTGAATCATATCTTGAACAAAGGGGAGTTGAAAGGGGAGTTGCTTTGCCAGAAGGATGTTTTTCTTACAAAGTTATACTTTCCAATCCAAAATTCCGGTAGTATTCAATTTTCTGTAGCTATGTGTTGATTCACTTATCTGTTCTGGTATTTTGCTAACTGACAGACTTGTATATCTTTCATAGGGTTTATGTTTGTGTTGTAATTTGTGGTCTGTGCTTAAATTACCAATGATTTGTACGTCTTTGCTTAATATGGCTTTATTGCACATTTATTCTGCATGTTAGAGGAGACTGGAAAGGGTTGACTTTTAGGAGTTAAGGGTTCCTAACTTATGGATATTGATAAGCATCCATTTTTCATGGTTATGGCACTAACTATCTGGAAAGTAACATCCAGAACTGGAGCAATAATAGTATTTATAACCAATATAATGTACATAGCACTTTGATTCTCCTGACAGTGTCCCTTCAGGAAATGATTACTGACTTGTCATCACCATGGTAAAGATATTTTGGCAGAAAATGTTAAGAATGAGCCATAATTGTAAAGAAAGATAGAAAATGTGTGTTCTATCCAAAATTATTTACAAATTTAGATTCATGCAAGGACTTCCAGAAGATGAATTTGTTTTCTTTCTTTTATTCTTTTATTCAGCCTCCGGCTCCATTTCTTCCTTTTTTCCATTTTTGGATTTGAGCATGGTTCAAAGGCTTTGCATGCAAATGATTGATGCATGAAAAACCTTGGTTTTAAGAAATAACATAAGAAAGCTAAAGCAGGTGGGGAAAATATAGTTTGTATGAGATCAGAATCAGATTTAGTAGACTTAGCAAAGTTGCAATTAGTTTTCACCAACTTTTTCTACTCATTTGTTTTGAAATTTTAATCTGGATTTTGTTTATTCTTGCAGTACCATTTATCCTGACAGTTTTCCCTCTGAGGTCATCACATATGATAAATGGGCACAACTAAAACCAGAACCAAAAAGTTTGTTTTCTGGATGGATAAAGGGTGCCTTTTCTGGTGGGAAGAAAGAGATGCAGGAATCTATACACCAGACACTTAATTTTGTTCTTGGCACAGCTCCTATGTGGGATAGGTTTGTTCCTAGTTGTTGCTGAAAGATGTTACTGTAGTTATATGACTATCCTTTCTGTTCCCAATATTATAGTTTGGTCAGTAGTATTTATAATCTTTAGAAGGCCCTAAAATTGCTGGGATTATAGACCTCTAATTGGGTATTTGGGTTGCATAAATGAAAAGAAATTAGTTTAGAAATTTATGCTTATATTAGACAAGTGGTTAAATTAATAGGAGTGCTTTAGTTCATAGTTCTGCATTGTTGAATTTACAGTCGGCGATTAACCTTGGGCATCAATGTGGACCAATTTCTTCCTTGTAAATTCTTTGATCTTATTATCAGCCAGAAATGTACCTCTTCTTATTCCAGGTGTTATGAGTTATGATTTATATGATGGTTAGCCAAAGCTTTTGTATATTTAATGGAGAAAAATGCTTTTGAAGAATTAACTTTTTGTAAATCAGGGACCAAGGAGTGTGAGAGATCAACGCTGGATGGGTGGGAAATGCAATAAAAACCTGCACTGATTAACGAAAATTGTAACTGGGGCATGTTAATTGACCCAGTTATCTTGGGTTTCATATGAAAATTAGGATGATTGCTTTCAGCTAACTATTAAGTATTGTGTTTGATTACTGTTCTGATGCTGTATAGCATGCTCCATGTTAGGGTCTATAATCCCATGACATGGTGCATGTTGTATGGGCCAAATACCCAATTGGAATCATACCCTCTAATTGGGTAATACAACATTATACAACTTGCACCATCACATGCTGTGACTCATAAAATTTTAATTAGGTGTTGGATATTTGCTACATGAAGTTGGCCTGGTACTCTTAGCCTCCTTGTTTGCAACCATAATGTATAGAAGTTTATTGGTTGTCTGATTTGAGCATTGTTTTCCCGTGTTACATAATTATATTTTTTAGGAAAATGACAATTTTATTACCAAAATCTGAAAAATCTGGGTTTGTACAATATATGCATGTTACATAATTATTGATGGAAAAATATTAATTGTGTCTTGTTTGCAGGTTGGAGCTTAAGGGTAATAAATATGTCCTTGGAGAATTTCTTGAATTTAAAGGGAAGCAGGAAGATACAATGGCATTGAGAAATATCAAAAGATCAAAAGTTAGTCGCCTGGTCATCCAAAAGACTAGTATGTTTGGGTTAGGTAATGTTCCAAAGTTTCTTACACCTGTGCTTGTTTTATGGCATTTTTGCCTTTTTTGTTTTAAGATATCTAATCATTTGAGATTTTAAGGCCTCAAAATTATCTTTATATCAAATATCAGTTGACTAGATAAATATAGGAATATTGATTGTCTATGATTGGATTAGACGTGGCTAGTTCTAATATCAAAATCATTGCTAAATTTTGTTCTTGATGCAAAAAATGTTCTTAGAGAATGACTCATCTAAAAGTTTAAACTAATAGATGAACAAAAATAGGTTTTTATTTCTAATACGTTCTCTAATAACAAGAAGCATGTCTGTTTGTCTTGAAAGTGCTGACTAAGCACAGTTCAATCTCTTTGACTAAGCACGGTTCAATCTCTTTATTCTGAACATTTTAACTATAAGTATAATGGTGTCTAGAATTCAGATATAAACCATTAGATAAGAGAAGTTTTAGAGAACCACTTAAATTGAAGATATTGTAGTTCTAACATGTTTCATTCATTCATAAGTTCATTGGGCTTGAATCCATGGGATAAGTAAGAAGTCTGAAGAGTGAAGAACACCTTACATTTTGTGCTGAAATTGAAGTGTTAAGAACAGGCAAGACTCAAAACATTAGGTTAAGAGGCTTTAAACTAATTTGAAGAAGTACTCAACCTAAAAGGTGAGCCTAATTAGTGAGTTTGATCTCTAGCAGGTGCAGAATTAACAGTTGACTGCAACATGTATTGATTTAAAAATTATTCTTATGTATCCTAAAAGGAAAAATGAATATTAAGGAAAATCCATTTAACAATGATGGATGTTCACAACTTACGGTATGCTGGTGGAAGTTCAACCATCTCTGCATCCCTCTTCTTGCTCTCCGAAATCTATGAGAAAACTGGAAGAGTTGGGTACGAGTAAATATGAGGCCCCTGGAAAGCTATAGCTGCATCTGGCATGATGCCTATCCATCTTAGTGCTAGTCAATAGTACATCATGTGCATACGCCTGCATGCATTTACCTCCCATTGTAATATTGTTACCATCTTCTAATATCTTTCTTGAATTTCAATGTTAATTGCAGCCCCTTCAAAGCTTCAAGTATTGTATTTTCCTCGCGATTATCGTAGTGAAGGGACTTCAAGTTCTGAATCGAAAGAAGTAACTGTCAGATCAAGTACTGAGGTCATATTTCAGCCTGAGAATTCCTCCAAAGTCCGCAAATTCAAGCTTTCATCCATTGTGTCTATGTTGCTAAGTGCCTGAAGATGATGCATCTATGAGATGCAGATAAAGTAAACTGCAAGAAGTGAAGAATGGTACTCCTGTAACCTATGAGATTGCTGTTCATAGAGAAATGAAGAAACAGAATTTATGCATCTAGTAGAATTTCCTGTGACCTAATTTTTGCTATACTTCTGTAGCTAGTATAAAATGTACCATCTTGTTTAACATTCTTGCAGTTAATGTTTGTAAGAGATTCAGCCGTCACCCTGAAGTAGAAAAACGTCCACAAAATTTTTAAAGCCTAGCTAGTGTCTTCAAATTTCGAAACCTCTACAGAGTAGATTATTGTATATTAAAAATATAGTCTGTTTTATGAATTTATTAAAATATAAATAATATAAAAAAATAATTTTATTAAAAATATTTTAATAAATTTATAAAGTGAATTATATTTTTATCATACAATTTAGATGGGAAAACATGAATTCCTTAACACTAACCTGAAGAAAGAAAATGAAGAGGGTCTGCGTAGCTCCTTTTTAACAACTCTAATCTAGATAGGAGCGGGTTTGTGAAGGTGTCTGCTAGCTCCACCACAAGGCAAACTTCTTTTTTTATAATATTTTTTTGAAATGTTTAAAAGGTTACTTATTTGATATTGTGGAGATTTAAATCTTGGTAATAATCTTAAATTGAGATTTTTAAATTAATAAGTATTAATTTCGTCAAATTCTTATTGATGATTCCCTTTTTTTATAACTTGAATCATAGAAATAGTGATCAACTGATGCTTTGTTTAGTGTAATTGTGATTTTTTATTTTAGTTTTGAAAAATTTTACAACTGTTAAAAACTAAAAGTCGACAACTTGTTTGGGAGCTTAAAATTAAGGTTGGATTTACTATTAATCAAGTGTTGTTTTGTACTCTTTCTATTTTAAAAAATTATTATTTTTTTATTTTAAGTTTATCTTAAATTAATTATTTTTTTTATTTTAACTCTATTATTATTTATTTATTTTAATTAATTATATACCATCATAGAACGTCTTATTTTATTTTTTAGTTTTTTCTAAGATAAGATAAATAAATGATTAAATTGTTCTTAAATCTTTAATTTAAAAGATATTTAAAAAATGACAATTATTTTAAATAAAGGACAAAATCTCTAATATTAAATGTCATCTCTATCAAATAATTTACATTTTATAATTCACTTTAATTCAGATAATAAAGCATAATTTTTAAATATTATTATATGTCAAGTTGTTCGTCACATTTGGTGGGCCTTGGCCCTTGGGAGCCCACATCACAAAGGTTACGAAGGATCGAGAGAGTGTCCCATGTCGAAAAGGTTGAGATATTTTGAAGAAGGACAATGATTAAGAGACGAATTTTATAGGAGTAAAATTTAAAATAGTACTTATAAATTAACGCCATTTAAAATATTAAAATATAATTTTATATTATTTAATAATTAATTTTTTATTTTATTAAAATTTATAATATTATATATAAATTTATTTAATAATATATTTTATACTGCATCATTATCCCAAACTTTCGTTTTTATATCACTACTTTTTAAATAATTTATTTAAAAAAATATTATATTTACAATATTACATAAAATTATAATTATATAATATAATATATCATTATATAATTAATTTTTATTATTTAAAATCTACTCATAATATTATAAAAATTCACTTATTTAATGCCATATTATGTTTTATTAAAAATTATATAAAATTATAAAAAAATATTATAATTATAATATTATCATTATTTAAATTACGGAGAACTCTTCTCCACCATTCGCTTCATTCCCTCGTTCACGTCCTTACAAAAGAGATAATTACACGAATAAGACAACATAAAACAAATCCTGATAGAAATATTACTGAATTTAGAATTAATATATGATCGCAAGAGATAAGTGCATACATAAATTTTAATTTAATTTGTCTATAGCTATTGGCAGTTTCTATGGTGTATTTAGCTATGCATTATTGCCATTATTTATGACCGGCAGGTTTAGTTCCCTGTTAGATTTTAATTTGTCGTTTAGGTACTGAGAATAATTTAAGTAAATTATCCATTTGCCAAGGTAATTAAGATCCTCATATCTTGAAAACACCCATGTGACGTCCATTTAAGTTTAAAGAAATCTTACAGTGTCCTTGTCAGAATCCCAATCCACAAATTTCGGTGGAAAATTATGCCCTGAAAGCAGTACCCTGGGAAACCCTCAATCAACAATGTTAATAACCCAGAATTGATGAATGATTTGTTGGTTCGAATAGGAAGAATTCGATTTCTTTTAAATAAGATCTTGAATTTAAATTTTGTTAATAAAGAAATAGGCATTGGAAAAGTTTTTCCTTAATGAAGTCCAACGCAACTCGATTATAAATTTGTCAGAATTCAATATGATTATTGGATACCAAGAAGTTAATAAAAAAAAATCCAAAACTGCATAAGTCAGTTATCCATTTTATGTTTGTACCTATATACTGAATTTTTTTTTTTTTTGAACAAGGAAAATTTTGGGAGAGAAGAGATAAATATTATATCTGTCCTATAAGAACTTGAATTTTTGACATAAATCAAAATTTTTACTATATATTATCAACCCACCTAAGCCTGTTAATGTGTATATACTGCATTTTTTTTTTTTTTTGAACAGGGTACAAATGAGGGGGTGGGGGTTCGATCCCCGGCCTAAGGGTTGGGAGGATGCACTTTCAAGAAGGTTTAAAATCACCGGGCTACTAGGTCCAAGTGCATATATATTGCATTTTTACTTTGCAACACTGGCCGAAAACAAATCTGCGCTTAGTACTGATTACTGAAGATGATAATTGAAGGCATGAATGGAGGGCTTAAATTAATTTCATCAAGTGTTGGATCTTAGCAACTATATATGTCTTGTAGTGTAGGTTTAGGATTTAGTTTGCAGAATTAGCAATTAAAAAATTAATTCTTTAATGTATTGATTACTGAATAAATGCAAATGATGTGTGCTTAAAATTATTTAAAGAAATGTTTCTAAATTGGCAATTTTAGGCAAACGACCTTGACTTTATCATTTGTGTTAAGGAGGTATTAAAGCCGATGGTGCAAGGGTAATAACACGGTTATACTCGCTGGGGAGCAGGTCCGACAAGTGAATGGGGGAGATTGTTGGGGTTGGGGGTTGACATGTTTTTGGTTTTTCTTATTAGCTAATCAAAATCATAATGACTATGATCTCACACCAAGTGAATAATTGGCCATCCCATGAGGGACAGTGTTTAGACATTTAAGTTCTAAGTTTTATTTAGGCAACTTCCCCCTTTCCCAATTTTTCAATGTCAAAAAAAAAAAAAAAATCATAGTGATACTATGTGTTAAAGAAAGGAATATAAGAAATACTTCACATCAAAATGATAGTCTTATACAAATTCTATTGCATAGAAAACTTTATAGAAACTAGCAAGATCTAAAAAAAAAAAAAAAAAAAAAATTAACCAAAACAGATACTCAAGTCATTTGCAGGCTTGCAGCCTATAACCATTTATATTTCTTCAAAACTTTACAGTGAGAGCTATACACTTCAGAGGTTTTGATACCCATTCCTAATTTAATTAGAGAACACACATACAACTTCCTTATTCTTAAATGTTTTAGTATATTTAGAATCCAATAAATGTTCCCCAAAATCATCCCATTTCCAAATACCTTTGAAGTCCTCCAACACCAAATATACCAAGCCACAACCATAAATATAAAACCCTAAAAAATCCTTCCCACGGGGGCCTCCTATTCCATGCAAAAAAGACTCTGCCAGACCCATAACATTATTTGGTAAAACACCTTCCAACCTCCACCACAACAGAACCTTCATCCAAATCAACCATGTCTCCCTACATCCACAAAACAAATGATTACATGTATTCTTCAACGGCCCCATTACACAACCCACAATCAGCCTCCTTAGTCCTCACCCTTTAAGACAAACTCCTCTTCTCCTTCATAGCTAACCTTTTTGGAAATAGTCTCCACCAAATATACTCAATTTAGATAGAACATACTTATACAAAATTAATCTACACCATTTTTTTTATCAAGAAAAACATTTGTAGGTGACAAGAACCCATAGGCTGCATTCACAAAATAAGAGCCATTACAATCATAAACCCACCTTTAAATTCACCTTGCTAAGCACCTCCCAAAATTGCTTCTCCATACCCACCTCCCTCCCAAAACTAGCACGCTTTCAAACAATTTTCCACCTCCAATTTTCTCCTTGCCAAAAACCCATCTCCTTCACTAAAGCCTTCCTTAATTGGAGCAAGTGCATATAACCTTGGAAATAATTTTTTTGAAGATTAATCACCCACCCATTTGTCTCTCCACAAATCCACAAGACCTCTATCCCCCGTTTTCCATTTAAGTCCCTTGGCTAACATCATATCAAGACTCTTAATTAAACCACACTAACAATATCACTCTATATATACACACGGCATATTTCAATGAAATAAAAAAATAATATCAACCTCAATCCTTCCCCCATAATATTTTTTCCAAATCTCCCCCTTCCATATTCCCTCTTTCCCATCACCTAAGCTTCTCCACCATCAAAGCCCCAATGTCTTCTCCCCTACATCAGCCACTCCTAACTCTCCCTGATCTTTATCTCAACAAACAAATACCCCATCCTACCCAAGATATCTTCCTCTCCTGCTTCACCACAAAAAAAGGAAAAGAAAAAGCTCCTCTAATCCTAATAATCTCGGCAAAGACACATTTAGGTACTTTAAATAAAGACATATAAAAAATAGAAAGTGAAGAAATTACTGAGTTGAGTAAGATAATTCGAATAAACCACTCATCTGAGACATTAAGTGCATAAAGATGACTCTTAATTATTGGTATTAATTTTTAACCTAGAAATGAGTGTTAACATGTGAGTGTAATAAGTTCTACATAAAAAATATATCATGAGAATAAGACAAATTAATATGTGGAAACCCATGAACTCAATGGCTAGTGTGTTGAGCTCCGACCTCCTTGTGTCCCCAACAATTTGCTCTATTTGATTCAAAGTACGATGATTTGATGCATTAATTAATTTTCAAGAAGAGGCAAGTGAGGATGAATCAGAGTATGTTGAAGTTCATTCAATCAAAGATCATTTTTTTGGTGAATCAGAGTATGTTGGAGCTCATTCAATCAGAGTCAAAGATTATTTTTCATTTAGTGATTGGTATCCATTCCTTCAAATGTCTGCAGAGAAGATTAATAAGATGTAATTGGTTTATCTTTTTTTTTTGCCAATGATTAGTTAGTTTGCTGCATGAGTTTGTTCCACCATACATGGATGGGCTTCTAGGTTAACGGTTGGATGTATGAACATTGTTCAGTTCTGATTTAATGCGTTAGGGTACTAATTGCACTAAAAAAAAATTAAAATTTTCTTTTTGTTAGTGAAACAAAAAGTATATGATCATTTGATGGAACAAGAACTGTTAATCTGAAGCTAACTTTTCTACCTTTAATTCCTTTTCTTTCTTTCTTTCCTTTTTTTTCTCTAAAGTAATCATCACTTATAGTATGTTCTACATCTCTTAATTATCTTTTAATTTTAATTGAATCCCTAATCTTCATGCTTTTTACTCTCTAATAATAATTAACCACTTCCCTAAACTTTTCATAAAATTTTCCTTTATTCAATTTCTTAGTTTGTGCAAACTGAGGAACGGTTACATTAATTTACATTATAATTTTCCAATACTTCACCAAATTAAGAAATCACAAACCAAACGAAAATCAAATAAGCCAAAAGTAATCCCCAAATAAGATCATATTAGCTCAGCAAGTAATTACCATTATTTCAGTATTTAATTTCACATGAACTCTTCAGAAGCTGTTCCAATTATTCAGCCCCTAAATCTTCAAGCACTACCATGTCCTTTCCACGTACTCCATTCTCCGTGCTTTTTCTCTTGCTCAACCTCCTCCTCATGCAGTGTTTTAGCTTCAGAGTCATCGCCGGCGAGCGACCCTCCTCTCTCCGGTACTTGATATCTCGAAGCGATTCCCGAACAACTTCCACGGGAAAATTGAGAATGGCAAGGGACCCTTTCATAGTGAATGCCGCCTGATCGTAAGCCAGAGCTGCCTCCTCAGGACTGTTAAATGTTCCTAGCCATACCCGAACACCATCTCTCGTTGAATCCCTTATCTCCGCCGCATATTTCCCCCACGGCCTCCTTCTAACACCTCGGTATGATATTTGTTTCTTTGGTTCTTCCTCCTTGGACCCAGAATCAAACCCTTCTTCCTTTCTCAGTGCACAATCTATGGGGGGATCACTGGAGTTGAAGGAGTCTGTAGCTCCTTCAGCAAGCACATCAAGCAGAGGCATTTCCTCCGAGTCATTGAAGTTGAAAGGGAGACAAGTGTGTATGAGAAGAAGCTTGTCCTCCCGGCAGAAGGATTCTTGATTTGGATACTGAAAGAAGGAAGATCCCATCTGCTTTGATGAAATGAAACTTTCAGATTTGATTTTGTAGAATGAAGTTTTGTGATTAGACAATGTTGGAAACACCTAATCCAAACCCTTTTATGTCCAAAGTGCATATATTGGAGGATTTTAATAGCAGAATATTAAAATATTCAAAGAGAGAGAAATGGTGGTATACTAGCTAGCTATGTCGCTCTCTATCTCTGTTTTGGTCCCTGAGCTTCGGGACGTGCTATTCTGTTTAATTCTAACTTCTAAATTTAGTTTTATAACAGTTTAGTCCTTAGACTCACTCTTGACTGTAGTTGGATAAATAGACGGAAGTTCTCATAACTATAGGACTTTATTATGTGGTAGAAGAGCATATTCATATGCATATATATATATAAACACGAAGAAAATGATTAAGTTGTCTCTTGATAAAAATGAGAAGATATATCTATCTCAATTTATTTTCACCTCTCATAGTACACAAGATTGCTTGATTGGGTGCCATGTAGGAAGAGCATTAAATAAAATCAACAATTTAAGTAGATCAATGATAATTTTCTTTTAGTGATATTTAATAACAAAAAAATAAACATAGACGTGTTGTGTTTTAACTGATTTAAAGTGGCTTTTAAAATACATCTGTTTTAAAATACATCTAATTAAGTCTTATGATTTTATTTTTTGACAAAATAAAATTACTAACAAAAATTATGTGCAAAAAATTTAATTATCATTAATATTAGTAAATAATTACCTAAATATTTGTAAAAAAATTCGATTAATAACTTATATTTTAACAGTAAAGGTGAGTACCTTATATAATGGACATTAACTACAATGCCAGCATAGATTTACAAGCATTAAATATCTGGAAAAAACTGTTACAAAATGAAATTAAAAGACTAAATTATTGTTCTTCTTAAATTCAAAGAACCAATAAACAATTTAACTTTAATTAATAAAAAATGTATTGGGGGTGCTGTCTTGGGTCGTTGTGATATGATTTAACAAATATAGTACTTATTGAGGTGAGTATAAAACTTATAAATCGTTGATGACGTACGGCGGCGAGGTGCGGACATTTTTCATTGCGTCATCCCCAGGGGGTGTCATTGTCTTTCTGAGATTATTTTAACCTCAAATTAACTCAAATTTCACTATTTAAAAAGAAAAAAAAGAAAAGAAAAAAGAAAGCAACTCAAGTTTTTATTTTAATTTTTTTTTTAAAAACAATATTACATGAGGCGGGGTTGAACCCTGCTCAGGGTGGGGAAATGTATCAAGTGATCGGAGACCACTTGATCCAAAGGGTCGGATGTCAAGTTTTTTTTTTAATATTAAAAAATTAGAGAAAAAGAATTATATCACAAAAATTTAAATCATAATAATATATATAATTTAAAGTGTATCAATCATTACAATCACTGTTTTAATAAAATAAAATAAACTCGAGTTTGAATGGACATTATCATTCCAACCAAAAAAGTTTGAATGGAGACGCATGTGGGGGGCAGAGATAGGCAAATTCAAACAACATAAATTGCCCCTTGACTTGAGTGAAAGGGGACCAAGGAAAAAAAAGGGAAGAAATTTTTATGGAAATTCATTAATGCATTTTTTTAGTTTAATATATTTATTAATTTAGTTATTAAAATTTAAAATTTTATTATTTTTAGTTTAAATTTAAAAATAATAATTTTTTAATAAATATTTTATAAAACGATGTTGAATAATATATATATATATATATATATTAGTATTCAATTTTCATAAGGAAGAGCTTTTTTGTTTTTTGTTTTTTTTATAGAACTGAAGGATGGATTTTTGTTCGTTTTTGTTTAGATACATTAAAAATATAATTACTTGTGCTTTTTAGTTGTTATAGTTTTTTATTGCATAATATTACAAAAAGTTATGAATAATTAAGATTTATAACATTTTTTAAATAAAAATATAATTATTTTTAAAATAAAATAAAAAATAAATAAATTTCAATCATTCATGATAAAAATATAAATACTCAAGATTTTGTATAAAAGTTAATAATTTAAAACCCGACTAAATGATCTACCTATTTTGATCACTAAGTCCAATTGAATTAGCTTGTCCAAACAATTGAATTAATAAATATTATTAAATTTATTTTATTAATTTTTTTTTACTTTAATTAATTTTATTTTTAAAATTGGTTAAAATCATTTTTGCATTTATTAATCATAGTATTACTATTTTTTAAGATTTTATTTTTAAAATTTATTGATTTCAAATTAATTTCATTTTAAATTTATTGAAATACATATTTTTTTTTCTTTATTAGCCATCTAAAACATTCATATCTTATTAATTATAAAATTATTTTTTCCTTTTATTGATTTTATTTCCAAAATTGCTAAAGATTAGTTCCAATTTTAAATTGATTTCACTCATTTTGTTCACTAAATTAGTCATTTATTTTATTTCCAAAATAAAATTAATTTGATTTTAAGTTAATTTTACTTTCCAAATTCATATAGTAATTTAATTTCAAATTAATTTTATTTTTTAAAATTGATTCAAATTACATTTAAATTAATTTAAAAATTTTCATTTATTAATAGTAATTGACTTTAAATAGATTTTATAATTTAATTATTTTATAAAAAATAGTGCATATCAATTTTAACTTGAAAAAAAAAATTAGAGTCATAACCTTGAATTATGTCATTTCATTTAATCAAAACTTAATTTACAAATTAAAAATTCATCTTATTAAATGTTGATACATGCATTTAAAAAGTAATATGCACTATTTAATAAGGTAGATTTATGACATTTATATTCAAAATGTAATTAATTTTTAAATGCTCGCATCAACTTTAATAAAGTAAATTTTTGAATTTTATATTAGAATATCGGTTTCTACATGCAGGTACTAGCATTTAATGAGGTAAATCTCTAAATTTTAAATTGAATTTTAATTAAATAAAATAAGATTGTTTAAAGTTAAAACTTTAATTCTTTTGGAAGTCGAAATTAATATACAATATCTTTTATTATATTATCTATAAAATAAATAAATTTTAAAAATTTTAAAAAATTCAAAAAAAAAAAAAAAAAACTAGTTTGAGCCAACTAGGTTTGAGCAAGTTTGACTAGGTCTTAATCAAATTTCACCAGCTTTGATTGTCATCAAACTAATAGCATAACTAGGTCCATTTTTAAAAACTAGATTAATATCATAACTAGGCCCATTTTTAAAACTAGTTCTGGTTGAACTAGTTGAATTGGTTGGTTCAAACCAATTGGTTTGAACTAGGTTTCAAAACAATGGTAAGAGTTATGTGTAAGTCTTGTGTTGTAAACTGATTTTAACGCTATGTATATAATAGTATATGTCAACCCTAACTCTTACAAAATATTAGAGTACCAACTTTAAAAACACCACTCTCCAATAAATATATATATATATTTTTATCTTAGTTGCATTTCCTAATCGTATGCTATGCGACTTAAACTCAAGATCTTTTGCTCTCAGTAAAAAAAAATTACCACTGAGTTATTTAAGTTATTAGCGAATATTTTTAAAAATTAACCATTAGAATAAATGATTTATCCATTTAGATCATATATACTAATTATCAAATTGATTGGATATATCTAACTTGTGACACCCTTAAGCAAATTCCACACTAACAAAGTATGGAAAAGATGTTAGGTATCTAAATTAATGCTTGTTAACCCCTATTGAAGTGTTTTAAAATCATGAGACGTAATAGACTAAAGCAAACAATATTTTTGTGGGTTGAGCCGTTACAGATAGTATCAAAGCCACTCTATGTGACCTCTTGAATGGTGATGGAGTAAACCTTAGTGAGGATGCTAAGTCCCAAAAGGGGGTATATGTAACACGCTTATGCAAATTCCACACCAACAAAGTATGGAAGACATGTTAGATATCTAAATTTATGCTCTTTAACCCTTATTGATGCATTTTAAAACTATAAGTCCTAATGGGCCAAAACAGAAAGTATCAATTGTGAGTTGAGTCATTACATATGGTATTAGAGCCACTCCTTTTGACCTTTTGAATGGCGATAGGGGTAAATCTCAATGAGGATGGGTATATAAGTTAATGCTCATTAACCCTTAGTAACGTGTTTAAAAACTGAGACTAGATGGACCACAACAGGTAATATCAATTATCGATTGGGTCATACAATGGTAATGAGTAATGGCCATAGACTAAGAGTGGTATCTAGTAATAAATCATGGCCACCCAAGATAATATAAATGTTGATGATTTTGACTAACCTTCCTATAACAAGACATTTATGTAATTCAATCCCTTCATCTCTAATATGTCAATTAAGCAAAATGCATGCTATTTGTCATCAAGTTTAAAGTTTGACGTTTTTTCTTCATGTCCTAAGGTAGATTAACTTAATAAATGAACTCTTTCATTCCTATTGTGGCTACAGACTTTAAGTAATCTTATCTCAATCAAAGAGCCTAAAAATATCTTCTCCCATTAATTTAAGAAGGATGAATCCTATCTTAACTTGTCCATTATTCTCATGCAATTTATGATTCACCCAATAATTGTATTACTTGCAAATGTAACTATTTTTAACAACATCAAAATACATTAGTTTTCACATAAAATAATAATGATCTCAAGTCAAAAGATCACTTATATTCATGTCATAACTAAAATACTACTAATGACATGTGCATGTAGTGCTTTCATGGTGAGTCAATCTAATGCACTAATCTTCTTTGAGTCATCCACATGTCATAAACTCTTAATGAAAAAAAAACATTACTTGAAAATTACATTATTTTAATAAAATCTTATCAAAAAAATATTAAAATAATATCTTTTTAAAATAGGCTTGTGGTTGTTTTGATTTTTTTTCAAGATGGTTTGTTAAAATGACATAGTCTTGGGGTGTTTTATTTTAGAATAATGATTAGTATACATATTGAATCAATATATTTATTAAAAAAAGATTATTTTTAAATTTAAATTAAAAGTGAAAAAATTTAAAGCTACAAATTTTAATGGTGGAATTGATGAGTGTTGATAGTTGTGTTAAATCGAAAAATATATCAAATATTTTCTTTTAATAAGAGTTTATTAAAATTACTTAATTTTTGATAAATTTTCCTCTTACTTTTTTAAAAAATTTTGATTTATAAACACATTTACCAATATAAGTTAGCCTTCTAAAAAAAATTATAAGCAAAATATATAAAAAAAAAACTACATTATTTTAATAAAGTATTATAGAAAGGATCAAAACAAATAGTTTATTAAAACGACATAATTTTAAGATAATATTTTTCAATTGAAAGTAAAAGATCATGAGTTTGAATTGTATAACATGCAGGTAACTTGTATTATGAGATAAAAGATGATTTTCTTCCATTCTACAATTCAAAAAAAAAAGACCGTTTCAAAATTGTTAAAAAAATTCATATTTTTAGTAATTAGTGTTAAAACTTATTTTAAATAAATTATTGGTTTTAAATTTTCAATTTTGATTTTAAGTACAAAATTACAAAAAAATTAAAACTAAAAATAAAAAACTACAACCACACTAAACATAATCTATTAAAAAAAAGTGAGTTATGTTGGTTCATGCAAACCCAAAGTCTCTTAACCTAGGCCTACATATTTGCTCCTTTTTTTTTCCCTCTCTCTCTCTATAGGAGTAGACAAATAGTTCAACCTGTACAGAAAATAGGTGGAGAATGGATCCAAATTCTTGTCAATAGGTGAAAAAAAAAACTTTTTACATTTGGAGATTTGGCCAATGAACCTAAAGGCCTTTCTCTTTTTGTTTTTTGTTTTTTAAATGCCCAACATAAAACATATTTTTGTAAACCAAAAAAAATTCCTATTTTGGAGCGACCTGCTGGACAAATTTGATTCAAGTTTCCAGTTTTGTTCATATTTTAGAAAAAAGAAAAAGAAGAAAGAAATAAAATCTTCTAGAGATAAATAATTGGATGTCTGGTCTCTTAAACCCCAACTCTTGGGTTTTGGCGGCTGCGGGCTGCCCTTTCTAAAACATTCAGCTCTTCTAACTCTAGGGTTTCTACTGCCGTCTCCTCCTCTCTCACCGAATTTGCATCTTTGACCATGGCGACTGTTGCTTCAGCCTCGGATCGTATCCCTGCTTGCTTAGCTCATCTGGGCTTTTTTCCTTTGCATTCACCTGCACATACACACTGAACTGCATATCTTCATGAACATTTCTTCATCTCTTCAAGGTTTTCTAGTTATTTAGTGTGTTTAATTCAGTGATTTTTTTTTTTTTTTGAGGAATAAATCGTTTATGGGTAAGTGATCTTGTTTCGGGGTTTTATTAGGATTGCCTGCAGATTTAAAGTTTTCTCCTTTTTCTTTTTTGTTTCCTGTTTGATGATTAATTGTCTAAATTCAAAGTTAATCATTTGTAGCTGTGGTTGGTCTAATGGTTTTTGGTGTTTAAATTTGAATGATGCTGAATCTCTGAATTGTCGGATGCAGAACTTTGTGTATTTTTTCTATGCTATTAGGTTTTTCAATGGTTGATGTCTTGAAGCTCTGTTTATAAACTTGTATCCCTTTACTCTTGTTATCACAGAAGTTTCAAATTCATTAGAAAAGTTGTCACTAGATTCACAGACCAAGAACACCAATGTGACAGGGGCAGTGAAGGAGGTAATTCACAAATACATTTTATTTTTGCAGTCTTATTATTGGTTGGTTGATTCTTTTGGATGGTTTGTTTTTCTATGCATTTTGAACTTGGATACTTGTACAGTTGAGTCAATGTCCCCATCCCTTATTCACTTGGATGAAATTAGTCTGATGGTAACCAGGTCAACTCTGTGTTACTTTAGAGATAAGTGGCGAAGAGAATACATCGATTTGACAAGATTAATGACTTTTTTCTGACAGAGATTAATGACTAATCAGGATATTTATGTACTGATCTTTCTTTTAATATGTGAGGAGTGACAGGCTGGTCCTACATGTGTATTCTTCTTGGTTTATGATGGGTTGGATGGTAAGTTGGATGGGTTAAATATTGACGGATCCTCTATGACTTATGTCAATTCTATTTCTTACTCATTCCATCATGTAAGAAGTTTGAATAAGTGATAAGGAAGGTCTTCTGTGTGAATTGTAATGGTAAGAAGAGTTGGTAAAAGTAGCATGGTATTTGAAAGTTCTTTACTTATGAGTTCTAACCTTCGTATGCTTCTCTTATTTCTGAAAAGCTTCTTTGGTTAAGTGGTTAAAACTAGATTAAAGTTATCTTCAACTAGTGGCTAGGGCTATATTCATTGGAAACCACAGTCAGAAAGGGTTGGAATGGGAAGACTTACTGTTGATTTAAGGAGAAAGCTGATTCATTTTTGGACATACTTAGAGACTCATTATTGATTTTTGGAGTTTGTATAAGGTCTGAAATAATTTACTTCCTTACATTTGGAAGTTTAGACTTCAGATGAGAAGTCATACCTTAGGTGTTACCACTACTTTTCGGCTTTGAGCAGTAGAGATAATTTAGTTGCTCGTGCTCCATATTGCATTTGATTGAGTATTGTTTTTTCACAAGATGTTTATCGCAGCAGTGGCTCTTTTATGCAGCAGGGTTATCATTATATGCAATATGGAACTGATCCTGCATCAAAATCACCCCTTTCTGCAATGGGACAAGATGGTCAGCCACAAATGTTGCAAGAGTACCACTATCCAGGTAGTTTTTACCAACTGCCTGCACAAACTAGTAATCCTGATCCTAATGCTATTGCTTCACAAGTGGAGGTTTCAACTTCAAGTGCAGATCAAGGATCTTTATCTGTTGAAGCCAGTAAAAGAAACCCTGGCACTGTAGCAAATGCTGGAGGTATGAGTGGAAGTCATGGGCCAAGGCAATATCATCCAACTTTCCAAAATCCATCGCTAAATCAAAATGGTTCCTATAGAAGGGGAAGTTTGCCAGCTCGTAATCCTTCACCAACTTTCCAGGATCCAAGATTTAGCTATGACGGAAATCTGTTCACAATGCCTTGGTTTGATAACTCAATATCTTCTAGCGGGCAGTCAAAACATGCAGTGAGTGCTGGGTTCTCTTCGTACAGCAGCAACAGTATGGCTGGGAGGAATCAGAACCTTCACCTCTATCCTCAGTATGTGGTATGTTGCACTGTAATCTAAAATTATGAAGAAACTGAAAGGTATTACTAATGTAAAATATTATGCATGCACTCACACACACACACACACACACACACATACACATACAAGAGAGAGACTCAGTTATGGAGGTTTTCTCATCTTACCATACTTTTCTGCTTTAAGGAATCAATACTTTGATGCTTTAATGGTCTGAACACAGAACTTGCAGAACGGAAGCACGTCTGGCTTGAGCCAAGCATATGGATTCATGAATCACATCTATCCCAATAACATGACTTATGGTAATTTTGGAAATACCGTTGGAGTCAATTCTGGTTTGGAATCTTATGGGTATGATTCTTGGAAAAAGGGACTCTGGTGGTATCCTGTTGGTAACAATAGTAAACCAAAGGGCCGAGGTTATGGCAAAGAGAATATTGATGGCCTAAATGAGATGAACAGAGGGCCCAGAGTTACAGGTTATAAGAATCAGACTGGTTTTGAACCTGTAACAGCAGCTGTAAAAGGGCATAATGGCCCTTTGAGTGAGAACAATAAGGAGAATAACTTGTCTCCTATTCCAGATATGGAGCAGTACAATAAAGAGGATTTTCCTGAGAGTTATTTGGATGTGAAGTTTTTTGTCATTAAATCCTATAGCGAGGATGATGTCCATAAAAGCATCAAATATGGTGTCTGGGCTAGTACATCTAATGGCAATAAGAAACTGGATGCAGCATATCATGAGGCCAAGGAGAAGCCTGATGGTTGTCCCGTTTTTCTTTTATTTTCGGTGAGTATGAGTAATTGAATACCACCATCTACTCTCTTGATTTAGCTATTCCACAGATAGATTTTATTTATTGGGGTTTTCATTTATTTTCTCCAGGTTAATAGCAGTGGACAATTTGTTGGTTTAGCAGAGATGGTGGGACCAGTTGATTTTGACAAAACCTTAGAGTATTGGCAACAAGATAAGTGGCTTGGTTGCTTCCCTGTGAAATGGCATATCATTAAGGATGTGCCAAATAGTTTATTGAGGCATATAACACTAGAGAACAATGAGAACAAGCCTGTCACAAATAGTAGGGACACTCAGGAGGTAATTATTCTTGTTCTTCTTCTTTCTTTTTATTCTATTTTTTGGTGGTTCCCTTGATACTACACCTTTTTTATTTGTTGCTGGCTATTGTTGATTAACTTTGAGATGGGCTCTCAAAATCTAAAATTTATTCCATGTTTTTCTTTCACTCTGCCTCATGGATTATCTTAATTGTAAATTGGTGCTTGGTGCTGTAGGTTAATTTTGAGCAGGGAATTCAAATTCTCAAGATTTTTAAGGGTCATTCAAGTAAAACATGTATCCTTGATGATTTTGAGTTCTATGAGTCTCGCCAGAAGATAATGCGAGATAAGAAGGCTAAGCATCAACTATCACAAAAACAGGTATATCACCCTTACCCTCCCTCACATTAACTGCATTTTTAAGGGCTGTGGTTCTGAGGCTCTCTCTACCTTGGATGCTCTTTTGTGATGTTTATTATTTCTTAGTTCTGAGGAGTAATGCATTTTCATTTGCCACACAAAAAGGACTTGGCGACATAGGAAGGCATATTGAAGAGTATAGCTTGCATAAAATAGGGTTATGGAATCTTGTAGGCGGTTTGCATGAGCTGATAAAGTTTCCATGGCTCTGAAAACAGGTTTTGGGGCAGCCTAGCAATGTAGTAACGGGTAACAGTGACAAAGCAGCAATAGATAAGGATGTTTTGAAAAGATCTCTTGACGCAGCTTTGATAGAAGAGTCTACTGTTGCAACAACGGCAGAGAAAGTTAAGGAGAATGGAGAGGTGAAACCTTTAGAAGAAAATGGATCAGTTGCTGATGTTCCTGATGTTGAAGGCACCCCAGCTAAACCAGTCCGTGTTGCAAGTGCTTGCTAATTTACATCTTCAAATTGAGAACAGGAATTTTACCCTATGTTGGTCAACCTTTAACTAAAGGTTTTTTAGATTTCTTTATAGCAGCATGGAGAGGCAAAATGACTGCACAGAAGCTCTTTTTTTTTTCTTTTCCTGTCATTTTCATCTTGTTTCGTTGTTTTAATATTTTTGTTCCTCAATGAGTGCAAAA
>BPVZ01000027.1:1069936-1081937 GCA_020521535.1 Rubroshorea leprosula | reverse complement strand
AAGAAAGAAAAAGAAAAAGAAAAAAGGAAGAAGATGATCGAAAGAGGGGAAGAAGATGGATAAAAAAAGGGAGATGGGTAAATTTATAATTTTCTATTTTTTTATTAAGGCAAAATTGGTTGATGAGTTGGTGGTGAGTTGGCACTAACGTGGTTTAAAAAAAAATTCCAAATCAACGTTTTGTAAAATTATTTTTGCCACATCATAAAAAAAACTATAAAAAATACCACATGAGCGAGTTAACGGCCCGAATTAACAGAAGGACTAACGGAGTGTATTTCGTATAGTTAAGGGATCAAAAAAGTGTAAAAAATTATTAAGGGACCAAAAATGTGTAACTCATTAAAGTTGAGGGATCAAATTTAACATTTAACCTTTTTTTTTTTCGGTTAAAGCATCTTAGGTTCATAACTCATTTTGGATAAGGGTGTTCATATTGGATCCAGATTTATTAATCCAACGTAAACTAAACCAAACAATTTGAAAACTAATTAATCTAAACCAACTTCAAATTGGATTAATTTGACTCATAAAAAATCAAAGCCAATACAATTGTTTTTATTATTGACTAATATAATTGCCTTTGCATTTTTCCTTTTTCTTTTAACTTTAGATTGATCAAACTAAACCGATTATGGTTAAAATAATTAAATTAAATATAAATATTTGTATCTATTCTATTTTATTTATGAATTTTGTCTTATGCATCATAGTATTGAGTTTTGTGGCATCGCTCGAGGTTAATTTGTTGAATGGTTATTATTTTCTTTTGTCTTATGAAAACTTTTTTTTTTTTTTGACTTATTTTTGGCATTATACTACTTCTATGATTTTGTCAATAACTATTTAATCTTATCATTTATATAATTTTTTTCAATGAAAGAGAGATCATGTTGTTTCTTCTTTTGAACTTATTCTGTTATGAATTTAAATTCTTATCATTAAGTAAAATAGATCAAGATACTAAATTGTATAGTGAGGAGTATTTGAAAACAAAAATTGTTATATTCAATAGTCAAATTAGCGGTGTTTGATGATGTGATATTAACATAATTAGTTTAAGGACAAAATGGAACTTAAAACGTGGAGGAGAAGAATGTTAATGGACAACAAAGAAGTAGAAGGATTGTAATGAACATAAACAATGAGCACAGATGATAGCAAGCTTTTTTCAAAGTATAGGGACTTTAATTAACTTTAACCCTTTTTTCTGTGACTAGAAAGAAGAATAAATCCAATAATATTTTGGTTAGAAAATGTAAAAAATCTTTGTTTTATAAAATAGTAAATGGCAACCAACCCTTCTACTAACATAAGTTTTACAATTTCGTTATATGATACTTTTTTGAAAATGTAAATGCAATGCAAGTAATTTTTAAGAAATAAGTAACAAAGATAAAATAAAAAATGGTTAAGTCACAAAATTTGGTCCCTCATTTTGGTATAGGCACTTGATTTGGTTCTAAACTTAATAAAATTGTTGTTTTGATCCATAAAGTTTTATCATCTGACTCTTGTTGGTACCTTTGTTAAATTTTTGCTAACATTGCTCGTTAATTAAGACATAAAAAATTGAGAACTTTTTTTTTTTATTTTTAAAGTTAGAACCCCTATGCTTGCATAAATGTTAATCCATGAAAGAATAGCTGCCTAAAAGGAGTAACTAGGAGTAATTAGGGGGTTTAGTATTTTGATTTAGAGATTTAGTTGGATATGGGATTTGATCAATCTTTGATTTAGAACTTTTATTTTTAAAATTTTTGCTTGGTTAAAGTTAAAACCCTTATGTTTGTATAAATGTTAATGTGGATCCATGATTTTGTCTGTGTCATCCTTTTTTTTCCTTTTTCTTTTTTTTGCCATGTCATGCTTCTCCTGATGAGTGATGTGAAAATTTAATGAATGGACAAAAAAGGTCAGAATTTAAAACTTTAAAGACCGAGAAAAGGTTTTTAAAGAGTTTAGGAACTAAATCAGAGGTTGATACTAAAGTTGAGGGACCTTGGGTTTAACCAAAAACAATAAAAAGGGAGACACAGATATGCTTGAGCTGTTCATACTGAACTTCCACATTTACCCTTCTAGATTCTTCCGTAAATCCAGGGGCACATCTGGAAAAACCGGCACAACCGGTAATCCACCTGCTTTTCCGGTCAACGCCTATAAATATCCCTACCTGGGATACAAAAGCCAGTCCCGTGGAACAACCGCTTTTCTCTCTCTTCGTCTCCGCACCGCACCCCTCTTATTCAGACCCAATCCCTCACTCCTCAAATTCTCAATCCTCAACGATCTCTCTTATTTACATCCATAAAACCTATAAAAGACTCTTGTTTTCAAAAATTTTCTCTTTTTACCCAATTTCTTGGTTAACTTTCCTTCTAAATTGCGTTGAATTCTCGTTATCTTTTTGAAACCCTAGGTTTTGGTTCTGGGTGTGCTTGATTTTGTCAGATCTAGGTTAAAATTCATCTGGGTTATCTTGATTTTGTTACAGAAGAGAAACCCATAAATTTTCTTCGCTAAATTTGTTAGATTTTTTGCGTATTTGGAAAGTGAGGAACAAAGAGAATGGCAGAGCAAGGTGGCTTGGAAAGTAGTCAGCCCGTGGATCTTTCCAAGCACCCGTCTGGCATTGTTCCCACTCTTCAGTAAGTCTCGAATTTAATCGTTCTCTGTTAAATCGCCTTTGGATTTGATTAAAACAAGTATATATATGTTTTTTACGTGGTCAAGATTCGGTACAGAAGTAAAGACTGACTCTGGGCAGATACCTGTTTGGATCTTGTGTTTGAATTGGTTATTGGGGGGTAGATTTGAAGTATATGCTTTGAGCGTCCTGGTTCTTATGTAATTTTAATTTTCAAGGGTTGGTTTTAGGTTCATGATTAGTGAGGAATGAGTTTTGGGGCTGGTGAATCTTAGTTTTGTTATATGAACGGTTGGTGTTGGGTGATGGGTTTTGTGGACATGGGTCTTAAATAGAGGAATAGAGGAATGAGGAACTGGATCTTGTATGTATAGTTCTATTGCAGACTGTAAATAATTGATCGTTGTTAAAGAGAATGACAATAACTGTAGAAAGTAGAATTCAAAGTTGTAAAAATAAAATAAAAGTCAGATATTCTATATCATATGCATGTAGCTCGTTGCTTTTGGATAAAGGCTGGAGTTTGGCTTATGATTTCTTAACTGCTTTCAGTGGGAATACAATTATAGTGCTTCTCATTTTTGAGAACTACGTTAGTTTGCAAAAATTCTTTGTTGGAACTTATTACAGAACTTTCTCTGCATTTGACAAGAACATAACTGACCAGACAAAATATAGGTTTTGTCACCTGAATTACATTTAATGGAATTTAGTTGGAAGTTGGTCAACCTGGAGATGGTGCCTTATTTGATTTAGCTAAGAAGGAGTTGAAATCACATTTTAAATGTCTCTTTCTTGACTTTTTGTGCCATAATTGTTACTTGCTTTCTTGCATCTGGCTATTTAATGGATTGTTTTGTGTTTTCTTTTGATGTCTGTTGTGATGAAGATGTTGTTGGGTCTGGTAAAATATTTGGGTTGTGTTTTTGGTTCTCTTTAAGTAATGCCTATTATGGTGAATCTTATTTACTTCTCTTGTAATTGGATTTGCGGTAGTTTGTTTCTAGAAGTCTTAGCATAATTTGATTCTGTATTGTTTCTAGAAACATAGTATCAACTGTTAATTTGGACTGCAAGTTGGATCTCAAGCAAATTGCACTTCAAGCTCGTAATGCCGAATACAACCCTAAGGTAAGTAATGCCTTGCTATATTGTATTTGTTATATTTTAAGTTTGTGTGTTATGTCTGGTGGCTTCTTTCACTGTTGGTAATTGATTGCTAAACTTCTTTTCTATAATATTCTTGTACTGTTGTACAGCGTTTTGCTGCTGTCATTATGAGGATAAGAGAGCCTAAAACTACCGCTTTGATTTTTGCATCTGGAAAGATGGTAAGTATGTTTTTTGTGTCATTTCATTTGCATTGTTGTTTCTGTTCAAGTTCTCTGGCAAGTAATATTGCTTTATTCTATCCACAATCATAAATCTTTTGCATGTCAAGATTATCTTTTGTTTAGTATGTGATGATTGTCAAGTTGTTGATTTACTAAAGAACTATTGTATCTTCTTTTTCAGGTGTGTACGGGTGCCAAAAGTGAAACACAGTCAAAACTGGCTGCAAGAAAGGTAATATATATTTTGACCTTTTTGAATCTTGTTCCTTAAATTCCTAAATTTGTGTTAGAGGTGAGTAGCTTTGCCTAAGTTTTAATTGATATGTTTTATAATTAGGTTAAGTGGTGACAGTTTCATATTGGTTTAATCTGACCTGATTGTTTTTTTTTTGGCAGTATGCTAGAATTATTCAAAAGCTTGGTTTTCCTGCCAAGTTTAAGGTACTCGCTGTCCTTTAATTCCAAAACATGCATAATTGCTTATGCTATCAAACATTTATTCCTCTTTTTAGGTGTCTCATTTTTTAAGATTGTTATACTTGTTGTTATGGCAGGATTTCAAGATCCAGAACATTGTTGGCTCTTGTGATGTTAAATTCCCAATCAGACTCGAAGGTCTTGCCTACTCTCATGGTGCCTTTTCAAGTGTGAGTGACAATGGCATAACAATTTATTACAAATAATTCACTGTTGTGTAAACAGTTCTTAAATTGTTGAATGAATAAGCATGCATGGAGTGACTTGGTCCTCAAATTTCTTTGTGTTTTTTGTCTGTCAAATACTTAGCTTAGGGGTTGGTTTGAATTCTAACCGAGGGAACTACTTTGATATGTTAAAATAGAGTAAAGCTAGGGATTGAATTACTTTTTGGTTAGGAAACAGGCTTGAAAAAAATGCAAGAATCTTCCTAGATTGTTTATTTTTACTGGTTTTTGTTTTCAAGATTGAGGACTTATTTATGTGTTATCTTGTTACAGTATGAGCCTGAACTCTTCCCAGGTCTGATCTATCGCATGAAACAGCCCAAGATTGTACTCCTTATTTTTGTTTCTGGGAAGATCGTGATTACCGGAGCCAAGGTGATTATTTGTTTCTCATGGTCTTGTTCTATTTATTGTTTTAGCAGGAATTTTTTTACATATATCATTGTGTATGTATCTAAATTAGGTGAGAGATGAGACATACACAGCCTTTGAGAATATCTACCCCGTGCTTACTGAGTTCAGGAAGGTCCAGCAATGGTAAGGAGCTATAGCTGCTTTACTCCCCTCCTTTTCTAATCTTCTCTAAATATAATGACTTTCAGAATTTGTTCTTCAATTTTGCAACTGAAAAATCCTTCTTTTTTTTTTTTGGCAGATGCTTTTGTGTGTCATGGTGTTGGTGTAGTTGGATTCAACTGTGAATACTGGAAACCAGTCTTGGGTTGCTGCCTGGGTTTCTTCTATTCCTCAGCAAGTTCTGTCTTGGTGCAAAAACAAAATTCCTTCCAAAGTGGGGTTTCATAAATGGTTGGAATGTCCTCTGTATATTTAGGTTATTTGGTAGAGGGTAAAGAACAGAGACTGGAAGAACTGAACAATGTTTGGAATGGTTTATTTTGTACACCTTTTCTCTGGACAAGTTCAATAATTGTACTTAATTCCAATTTTGGCCCTCTGCTCTCCCTCACCACTGTATATTCTGACCTGTTTTAGATGACTCTGTTTATATAAAATACAGACATGGAAAACCCAGAAAAAGGGAGAAAACTCTTCTCCCCCACAAGTAAAATTAGATGTCAAGAGGAAAGAAAATTATAGAAAATAAAATTTAAAAAACAGATGAAAACAACTGGTAGCAAATATAAAGAAAATGGTGAGTGTCAAAATTGTCATTTAGCTTTGGACTAAGGAGATATTTCCCATTACAATGAATGAAGCATATGTGGAATTTGTGTGGCAACGGTTTTCTTCCGGGAAACCGAGGCTGTTTATATTTCTTCCTTGCAAGAAAGAAATGAATACATTTCCTCTTCATCGAAGTTTTCTGCTACTCTCTAACATCTATCGGATCATTTCCCATACCCATAAAACTCCATTGGAAACTAAAGCAAGATTCTTGAAAAAGACTAAAGCAAGATTCTTGAAAAAGTAATGGCGCAATTCACTGCTCAAGGACGGTTGAAGGTGCCCTTCAATGGGGTTGAAGCAAAAGATTCACTGCAGTATAAGCCTCTTGGGAACGTATTTGGTGGTGGGTTGAGATCAAATCAAGTTCACAAACGGAGAATCGGGTTTCTTGGAGCTAGTACTGGGGTTTACTCTTCTTTTTCCAACAAATCCGGTAAGTTCGATGTGAAGGTGGGTCCGACTGTGAGTGATGAAGGGATTCATGAAGAAGAAGACGACTATGACTGCGAGTTTGATGTGGATGATTTTTCTTGTTTTAGAGGTCTGGTTCTGGATATCTCTTACAGGTATTCTTCTTACCTACTGCCACAAATTGTTGTCTTTTGGTATCTTGTTGTTTCAGGTTCCCCTGCGTTTAGAACGTGGTGGGTTGTCGTCTTCTTGAAGTTTTCCACTTTTTTGCTTTTGCAGTTTTAGCTTGTTCTAAGTGAAATTTGGTTGGAGTGGCTGGGGACATGAGAGGATCCTATCCCAGCATACTCTTTGGTGGATTAGTACTGCAATATTTTTTCTGGCAATTTAGTCATTACTATAACCAGTGATCATTCCATAGACAAATGTGTGTGAATGTTGCCACAAACATTGTATTTATTTTCTTGTAAATGCATCAACTCAGATAATTATTAGATTTTTTAAATGAAGATCGTTGCAATTGCTAGTTGGCATGATCTGATGGAGACGTTTGTAGAATGGAGATAAATACCAAATATTGTAGAAATTTCATCTTGGTAGTTGTGGAAGAAACATTGTTTGATCGTTTAATTTGACTAGTCTCACCTCCTTGTGAATATTCTTCATTGCTAGTGGAATATCTTCTGTTTTCTCATAATAAGATTAAGTTTGGTCCTTTTTCAACTTTAACATTTTCATATTATCAATTATCATTGGAGCAAAATGTAAACCTGATCTTTTCAAGGTGTATATGTTGCTAGCTATGCAATGGTGTCGTCATAGTTGTTCTTAAGCTGTGACTGTTTTTTCTCTACCATTTCTAGCATTTTGCAAGGGCTTCCTTACCTGTTTTTGTATATAGAGCTGATCGTTGCTATCTTATCCCAGGCCGATCAATGTTGTCTGCTGGAAGCGTGCTATATGTTTAGAGTTCACGGAGAAGGTTTGACTGAGGGGTTCCCCTTTTCATCTTAGAATTTTGGATGATAGTAAAATGAAGCTTTTTAAGCTTTCAGCCTCTGCAGTAATGAATTAAATCTAGACTAGAATTTTATTTATTTTTTTATATATGAGGAAATTTACTTAACCATTAATTTCCAATATTAATGAGACCACCCATGTGCAGCAGATGATCAATCACTAGGCCATATAATAAATTTTGTTCCCTTCCAAGTACCTTTGAGAATGACTAACTTGTTCCTTGAGCATTACCCCTTCTTTGCTTTCTCTTTCTTTCATAGCATATACCTAATGTCAAATAAACAAGATCCTCTTGGTTGGGATTATCAATTGGAAAACTCATGCTTACGTTTATAGAAAACACATGTATTGGGATTTGATCTTTTTGGCATTTGAGTTCTTCACCTTATATTTTTCCAGGCTGATGTTCTAGAATATTATGATCAGACTGTAAACTCCCCAAGTGGATCCTTCTGTATACCAGCCGTGTTAAGGGTATGCAACTTGCAGACAATCTATCAGTATTCATACATCTTGACCTTCTTGCTATTCCATTACTGTTTGTTTTTTCGTTACCTAATTTAGTTTTGTGTGTGTGTATTCATTGAATGCTTTTTCTCTTTTGTTCCTGGTAATGTTCTTGACCTTCACTTTGCAGTCCACTTGACTTGAACTCATCCTTTCACTTCCAGGTTCCACATCTACTGCAGGTTGTTAAGAGAAGAAGAATCAAACACACTCTTAGTCGTAAAAATATACTATATCGGGACAATTACACTTGTCAGTAAGTAGTCTGCAACTACACATGTATTGTCCTGTGGCCTCATCAAGTTAACACAAATCACTCTGGTACATAAAGCATAAATAACAGGACAATTTTAGTATTATATGCTTGTTTTTAATGATGTTGCTGGGATTGAAAAGCACACTGCAGTTTTATTTAATATCAAGAATCAAGATAACTCATAATGTCAATTTCATTGGTTAGATCTTTGTTTCATCTCTTGTTCAAGAATTAATAATTAGTTTATAAAAATGGTACTTGTTTCGAGTTTGTTACCAGAACTTTTTCTTCATCAACAGGTATTGTTCTTCACGTGAGAAGTTGACTATAGACCATGTTCTGCCAGTTGCAAGAGGAGGGGAATGGAAATGGGAAAATCTGGTAAGATGAATCATTGAATAACATAAAACTTTAAATCTCTGGTTTACTTGCATTATTAGAGTTATGGAAGCTTAGTGCTTGGATGCATTATGCATTATTTGGATTTTTTTTCATTGGCAAAGTAATTTTATGAAAATGGGTACAAGTGGTGCCCAAAGGCATATACAAGTAAGAAACGCAATTTACATATCACATGCTGAAACCCAAAATTCCAATTTGATACACCTTGCAGCGAACTGAGCAGTTTGGAAACCCCTCAATCTTGCCCTTGTATTGTAATCTCTTTTGTACACTCAACTGGAAACTGACACCCGCTTAGTGCTGAGCATTATTCAGAAATTTCTTGATTTCTTGCATTAGTACTCTTGGGTAAGCTTTGTGCTTACTAGTTGTATGCATTCATGCATTACTTTTTCTTATGTTGTTTGATGGAAAATGAAGACTACTTGGAAGGAAGAAGTAACATATTAGAATGAGAGAGAAGAGTGTTGTTTTCTGAAATTCACAAACTACTAAGAATAGTGACACAACATGCATGTTTTTATTTCACCAGACTGTTTTGAATGAGGAATTTAATCTTCCTGTCTGTTGAGTTGCTGGAAACATGAGAAACCTGATCAAAAGACAGTGATAGGTTATGAAAGGGTGTTTCAATGATCATTCACTTATACTTCTAGTTTTTTGTTATGAAATTCTGGTGACAGGTTGCTGCTTGTGCCAGATGCAACTCAAAGAAAGGGCAGAAAACTCTGGAGGAAGCAAAAATGGAACTGCTAAAGGTTCCCAAGGTATGCCACCTTGTCTCCATTATGAAAAGCTAGAAGCCTGGTTTGTCAAAAAACCATTGCTGAAAAATGTTTTGTTGACTATCAAGATGTATGCAGCATCGCCTTATTCTGCTTTATAGATACTGTGATGACTTTCTCAGATGATATTGGAGATTTTGCTTCCATTTGCATTAAGTTTGATTTAATTATTTTTTTTTCTCATTATTTTTAGATACTAGACCTACTCTGCTTGATTCTGCAGGCCCCAAAGGACTATGATATTCTTGCCATACCCTTAACAGAGGCAGCAATAAGGATGTTGAGGATGAGAAATGGGACGCCTGAAGAGTGGCGTCAATATCTATCTCCTTCCTCAGAGCCTTGAAATCCAACTATATAGGCCTTTACATTCTAGGGTGTCATATAATCTTCACATAAAGTACTCACTCCTGAGTCCTAAATCAGGAGTCCTGATGCTCAGGCCTTCTAAAATGCCTCAATGGTTAAATTACCCTACAATTCATTTGATGTTCAAACTTTTCTCTCATTTGAGTCATGAATTCGATGTATAGTTAACAAGTAATTTAACATAAAACATCTCAAAATGTTAGGTTTTCTTTCTCACATTATTTCCTCGGCTAGATGCTTGATCTGAATCAGCCGTATCATAATATTGATTAGTTGAACAGATAACAATATGGTGTATCCTTCTTGTACTAGATGCTTTCAAGACTTACTATGAGCTCAAATTATTATTATTATTATTTTTTTTCACTTCATTTGTATAGTTCTACTGTTACATTATTGCAAGTTATAATTTCTTATTGTTTTTTTTACCTATGTTGCTTCTTGAAATCCAGAACCATAGATACATTAGTCAGGCTATCAGTCCAACTAGTTAAAGTGTGCACCCGGGTTCAAATCCCCCTCCCTGAAATTGTAAGCTGTTAAAAAAAAATGTGTACTGCTCCTTTTATGCTTAAGCTTTCATCATGGAGAAAGAAATGGGTGGAGTACGAGCACTGGCTGTTGTGATGTTGGTGGACCTTTTTGTAATGTGGCTGGACAAAATCATATCCTTATGCACATTTTCCCTCCTCCTTCCATTATTATTATTATTCAAAATCTCACTCACGTATCTCTTACAATTATTGTTTACTTTGTCCTGTTGCCATTACTCCTTTACAGAAATGCTGCCGTAGGCAGTACAGTCAAAATTATGGGACTACCAAACTGTTCAGTGAATTGATTCAAATTTTAAACAAGATGTTTATTTTGATCTCGCGTTACGTGAACTCGAGATTAAGTGTCCAATATAGGTACATGTGCTAAGACACGAGTCTTTTTTTTTTTTTTTTAATGACCCAACAAATGTAGCTGTTTAGGGATTAGGAATGCATGATTAAGAAGAAAATTTAGAAGAGAATTCACTTGTGTATGACCAAAACATGTGAGGAGAGAGATTCTGTTATGGCGCTCAATTTTCCAACTTTCACATGGCTTGTGATCAAGTTTGGTCAGTTTGTTGGTTGAAACTGATGATTTACAGTGTCTGATGGGGACACACACTCAAAGCCATCTGATGATTACTGGTTGTGGGGTCAACGTAATGTGCCATCTTGATACATGATGTAAAAGCTTCAGATGGCTGTATTGTAGCTGTAGTTAAGGATTAAAGAGCAGTCAATGCAGCAGCGGTGCCTCAGAGGATTAGGCCAATAAATAGGAACGATCGCTATGAAGTATGAATAACACATTCATTTGATATTATTATCTGTATGCATCCAACAACAGTATGACCCACTTTTCATGGATTTTTTTTGGATCCCCTGTTTGATTTGTAGAATTGCTTTTTCCTTGCATCTGTTTGGGAAATAAGAGTACATTCTTTAACCAAAATTTACTCGTTAAAATTGGCTGAGAAGTGCATGTCCCCAGTTAATTTGAGCTAGCATGCGTTTTGGTAATACCCTTCAATCTTCAGTTAAAGATTGAAATTTTGGGTATAATTTGATGATTGAGAATTATGTGTTAGGGGGATTCTTGTGGTAAAGCTGCTATCTAAATTTCTAAGGTCTAAGATGAAAACATCATTTTGATATGTGCACATTCTTATTATGATAAGAACAAAATTATTATGATCATCAAAATAGCCATGTTCAGGCATTTATTTGATTCCCTTCCCTCCCCCTACCCTGCAATAAAATGCTTTTCACCCTCAACAGCCTTCTGCATCCAATAATATCACTTGATAAAAGCTGGTTTAAGAAAGTTTTCCTTTCATTTTAAGAATCTTGCAAAGCCATGCTGCTCAGTTTCACACTGCTCAATACTAGTCTTCTCCTCTCTTGGTCCCAATCTTCTCTCCCTAGTTTTCCCTCCTTTACCTTTCTTTTATTGAGAGGGGGGCCTCAGTGTCCAGTGTTACAGTCAGGCCTGGAGGTTTTGGACCCACCCACAGCTGCACTCCAAATCTCTCTTCCTTTCCCTCCCCATCCTCATGTACCTAGATTCATGATAAGTAGAAAATACATAAAGGACAACATGGCAAACCAGTAGAAAGTAAAGGGAAATGAAACTTGTCACATGAGAAGTGAAAAACTAAAGATTTTCATGTCTTTCACGTTGCCTAGCATAATAAAAGTGCAGTTTATTAAAATTACTAAAAAGAGAGAATGTTGTTTTGTTGTTTGACTTGAGTCAATTGCTACAAATTAATCATTGATTTTGGGACAAGAAGACCTACATTTAGGGGCTCTCCTTATCAATAGTTATAATTGTGT
>BPVZ01000027.1:1032644-1052630 GCA_020521535.1 Rubroshorea leprosula | reverse complement strand
AAAAGTTTTTACTGAGTAAGTAGTTAGAAAAAAACATATAGAAAATTGATAAATTTTGTAATGAAATTTTGTTAGAATTTTGCTAGGTTATTAATTTTGTTGTATGTAGTGAAAATTTGATATAGGAAAGGTTGTTAAGTGCCTCAATATATGGAAAATTATATTTTAAAAAAAAAAACCATTTTTTTCTTTCAAAATAAGTGAAAAAAAAACTTTACAGGTTGAGAATTATGTTAGAGAAAATAAATATTCAAAATATCACTTTTACCATTATTTTAATATAATATTAATTTCTGAAAATATGTAAATAACCTTATAAGATAGAAAGTTAAGAAAAATTTAGGGAGAATAGTTTCCCAACCAAACACCTCCTCAAAACCATTTTTGGAAATAATTTTGCTCACGCAATATGATTGACCAGAAAAAAAATATGGTCGAATACTCAAATTGATGTCACGATTGACCAAAGACTAAAAACATACAACTATTACAATAAAAACATGAGACCTAGTCTCAAATCATGAAAACCTAGCAAACTAGAGTAAAATGATGAAAGCAAACCTAAAAGACGAAGTAAGAAATGGTCTCAAGACTTCCTTTTGGAAAAACATGCTGTAGATTTTATTTGATTCTAGAAATTCTTATGTTGGGCAACCTTTCAACAAAATAGAAGATTCAAAGTAAAGTTATGAATAAAAATAGGATTTTGAATCGCAATCTAGAAATTATGCTAAAGGCTGGCTAAACTAATCTAGAACCAAAATTGATTTAGAATTGAAATTGGTGCGTGTTGGTTGATTTTCGAGAGGGGCAGGCCTGAAAAACTAAGTTTTGTCTAAAAAGTGCTTTAAACTTGTTGCTGGAGGTTTTACCCATGTTTTTCGGTCCACTTCTCACTACTTTCTATGCATGTTTGGCTTCTTCTCTATTTTGACAACAATAGTTTCCTACCTTTTTTTTTTTTTTTAATGAAAAATTTTAAGTTAGGTTAGTATCTGTTTTTTGAGAGAATTGAACTCATGATCAACGTACATTTCACCTGCTGTCCAATTAATAGTATGACCACCACCAGACTAAATGGTGATTGCAACAAAAGTTTCCTACTTTAACTAAGTCTACTACCTGTATTTGACCTTTTCAATAACTCTAATTAACCTTGCCATGATCTCTCTTCCTGAAATCTCTTTTAGTCCCTAATTCAAATAAAATTTAATTAATGGAAGAGATATGCATCTTATCTTGCCACATGGGATCCCACCCCCATGCCACCTTCAGTCTGGGCTATGAACTGCACCAAATCAGGTTCTAGATCAGCCATAAATTGGTGGCGTGGCACATCTCAAACCAATCAGAGTCCCAATTGGACATTAGGCGCTGGCCTACCACAATAACTACGGTTTTTTTTTTTTTTTTTATAAGGGCAATAGTTAGTAGGTTAGTATTGTCAGATGTTAGCAACTGAGGATTCGATCTGTAAATCTGGTAAAACCTCAATAAGGCGCGTGATCATTAGGCCGCTTGGTGGAGTTCCAGTAACTGCGGTTTGAATTGTAGAGAAAACTAACTTTAGACTAGACCTGACAAACAGGCTGAATTAGGTCATTTCAAATATCATATTTTTTGATTAGGTCATTTTGAGTGTTATGTTAAAGGAGTTATCTCATGATCCACCCATATGGGTTTTTGATTGAGTAGGGTGAACCCAACTTTTAAAAAATTAAAATTAAAAATAAAATTTTTTTATAATTTTTTATATTTTTCTTTAACAAAGTCTAATACTAATTAAGTATTTAATAAAGTTTTACTGATTATATAAGTGGAACTAAAATATATGTCAAATACATAATATTTATACCATAATTATAATTCACAATTTCATAAATGTATTAACTTCTATTAAAAGAAAAGGCATGAATGATTAGAGTTCAAAAGATAAATTATATATATATATATATATATTAATATCTAGTGCCTATTCAATATTTATAAGAGTATTATACAAAACATATAATTCTATTTAATATTTAGAAGGGCATTATACAAAAAAATATAACCATATTCAATATTGAAGTTTAAAAGGTAAATCCAAAATATGTCTAAACAAATGCAAGAAGAAATTAGATCATGATTGATTTTTATTAACTAGGAATAAATTATTAACTAAGAACAAATTAGCAGCTAAAAAAAAATTAGTGTCTAAGAATGAACCTTGATGTTCTTGATGTTCTTGTCTTTATACTTCTAATGGCAATGGGGGTATCTCAATCACTGGGTTTTGATTTTTAGTAGGCATTCTTGCTTTTTATTTTTTTGAAAAAAGATCGTTTTGACAGTGCTATATAATACAGCTCACTATGTGCTACATAATCTGATTTTTGACATAAGTGCCACCAAAGAAAAAGATTAGAAAGCCTGAGATGAAGAAGGGAGAACGAGAGTGGAGAAAAGGAAAAGTTGAGAAAAAGTGAAATTGATGGGAGGTTAGGGTTTGGATATCTTATTTATTTTTACTTTTAGGATTAGGAAATTCAAAATTAAAAATTAATTTTTAAGTAATCTAATAAAAAATTAATAAAAAAAGTTTAGGTCATTTTGGATGACTCGAATCACTCGTGATCCAACTCATTTGGGTTTGAATAATTTCAAATTTCAAATTAATACATAATACCCATGACCCAACTCATAACGGATGGGTTGGGACGGATTTTCGGATTAGGTTGGATTTTGATATTGGGTCTAATGTTGCTAAGTCTACTCTAGACTAGCTATAAAATCTTGTTACTAAACCCCAAAACCTTAAGTTTAAATTGTTAAAATTAAGGACTAAATAATAGATTTAACCTATTATAAGAAAAGAAAACCCAACAGTTGTGGCACAATTTCCTTTTATGGACGTAAGGGGCTTAAGCATCATTCCAAGAAAAAAAAAAAGGAAATTGTATGAGAAATAGTTTTATTTTTATTAGGTAGAAGCTCCAAATCTACTCCTCAAATAGAAGGGTGGTGATAAATTTGTCCTTAAAAAAAAGTGGGGACAAATTATCTCTTTAAATTATTGATTAAGACAAGTTACTTATTATTTAATATATGATGTCATTATAAATTAAAAATTCATTTGCCACCTAAGTATTTTGTAATGAAAAGCTAACGTGCAATGATGTCACACATTAGATAATTGATGATTTGCATTAATTGATAATTTGAAAGGACAATTTACTTATGTATTTTTTAAAGGACAGATTTGTCCTTATCTTCCTATATAAAGGGTGGATTTGAAAGTTTTTCCTTTTATTATTACTTGATTAAACAAATGAAGACATAACAAATGAGTTAAGGTTGGCTCTAGTCAAATGAGTTGGGTGAATTGAGTAAGTAAGAGAAAATAAACTTTTTTATTTTTAATACATAGAGAAAACAACTTAGAACCACTTATTTCGTTATTTTGTAGGTTGTAACTCCACTTACATGCGTCACGAGTTAAATCTCTGTTGAAACAAAATTAACTTTATGAAAAACACACTGACTCTTATCGTTACTAGGAGGGACCAAAATCTGCATGGCAACAAAACAGAACTTGTATTGTAATGTCCCCATCCTGTCGTGAATTGCGAGTGATATATAAATATTAAAATTAATCACTACTAATAATTTAAAATTAAACTTTTAAAATCCTATAAACTTTAATATGTAAAGTTGTGAAATGAGCAATGAAGCATTATTCATCATTTACATAAAAAAAGGAGCCCCACAACAACATCACAAGGAGTACTAAGAGGCCCAAAAAAGAAAAGGGGAGGGTGAGGGGAACCGACAAGTGTGGCTCCCACCTTGTTTGGGCTATTAATCAATTTTTTTCGTGAGGCTTGTTTAGGGTTTCACGTAGGGTCTGAGAGAAGGGGACGAGGGGACTCGTTGCCCCCCTTAACTTTTGAAAAACTTTAACTTTAGTATAAGAAATTTTTTGTCCTCTAAAGTTCTTCATTGTTTTCATTGTAAGACTTAAAATTACTCTCCTTTATCTTATATATATATATATATATATATATAGGGGTAGGTGAATTTTGAAGGCAGGAGTTCTGCACAGTGAACAAAAGGCTAAAGAAGGATTGTAAACAACTCTTAGTAGGTTTCCCTCTTGTAAACCTCCATAATTGGTAAGGTTTTTGCTAGTTAGGCAAACAAAGAAGACAACAAACAATATAGGGTAAGAAGAAGTGATTAGTTTGCTATTGGCAAGCTTTGATGAACTATTGAAGGTTAGGAGGAAGACTAAACCGATGGCAAGAGTAAATCTAGAAGGAAATTAAGGCCGATGAGCTTGGAGTGTTAGTAGGATAGATGCAACTCTTGGATGGAGAATAAGGTGTTATTTCTATTGAGGGGCAATGAAGTAGGCTAGACCAAGGGAAGGAAGATTTGTTCCTTGTGGGTACAGGTTCTATCGAGGAAGAAAATCAACTTACTAGGTTTCTAAATCTATAACACTCTCATGGAAAATTATAACATGTGTAAAAATCAATGAGATTGGGATAAACTCTACATGCTTTGATTCTTGGACAAATATGATCTCAATAAAGTTTTGTAGGAAGTTCAACAGATGCTTAATGATATTGAAAAGGTTTGAGAAGAAATTTATATAAAGTAGTATGATTTTTCCACGAATCTATTTTGGGTTCACTTTCGTAATTTGCCTGGTGGGCTCAGATCTAAACAGGCAAGTAAGATGATAGGTGACTTGACTGGCCAAGTTTTAGAAGTTGACTAAGATCATAACATGCCATTGAGAGTGCTAACTAGTCTTCCAATTGAGAAACCATTGAGAAGATTCGCCACACTCGAATCTCTACCACATAAACCAAGCAGCTTCAAATTAAATTTGAGTTTTTACTAGATTTCTACTTTATTTGTGGTTGTATGGGTCATATTGAAATTGACTGTGAGATTGGTTCGAACTTAAAGAAAGTGGTAGAGAAGTTATTAAGTAGTATGGGCCATGGCTGCAAGCTCTATCGGAAGATGTCTAGGTTCCTATTTAGTTGGAGAAGTTTGGAATATTGAGAAGCCAAGGTATCTAGACTCTGAATCATGGTGCAATTAGCAAAATAAATAATTTTTTTTGAATGAAGCAAAATTTATTAATTAGATTACAAGGGGTATTCCAAACCCTTACACTCCAAATCTTTAGAACTCAAAATTTGTTGAGCAAGATCTGAAAAGAGAGTTAGGACTCAAAGCAACAAAGCTTCGGGAAACAAGCACTAGTCACTAGCAAAATAAATAATTGGAGGGAGAAATTAGTAAAGGATGACGGTTCTAAGGAAGGCTCGTAACAACGAAGAAACATGGATGCCAGATTGTATTAGTTTATAATTTTTTTTTTAAATAGATGTGTTTCCTTAAAAATCCTCAAATGGTTTCGCATGTACAGAATTTGGATACAAGTGTGTCACTTCCTTCGTTGAAAGCAAGAAAAAAAATGATTTTCCCAATTACTCTCTCCTTCCTCATGGTTCACTTCCTTATGAATGGCGGGAAGAATATTGATTTTCAATTAAAATCTACGCCTACAAACAATTTGCAAGAGAAATGGATGCCTTCCTATAGAATGAGTCACTAAATCTGCTTTGAACAACTTTAAGAACTTAAACACTACCGTGAATCAAAGTTAACAAATTTTAAGCGAACTAAATGACATGCAAATTAAAGTAAATTTTGCAAATACACATGTACTTAAATTAAATTAAGCATATTTATTGTCAAATTAAATTGCATTTATAGACAAATTTGGAAACTAAACTACTACAGAATTGGGAATCTAATTCTAAATGACACTAAAACAAATACGAACATGAACTAAATTAACATACCTAAAATTGAGAAGAAGTGTGAATGCCATATAAATAATCACTTGATGAAACATTATTTATCATAAATATTAAACTAATGCCAATAAAAAAAAATGTAGTACCTCATAGAAATTCAAAGCTTGATGTTTATTACATGAAACAAAATTGTTGAAACAAATATACGAACTAATTTGGCTATTAAAATGATGAAAACAACTTAAATTTACTGGAAATTGTGCTGAAATCCGAAATCTGTACACACTAAAGTGAGCAATCGTTGAAAACTAAAATTCTAAAAATTTGTCAAGTTGTGTGTAGGGTTGACCATGTGTTGAATGATAAAAAAGTTTCCTTTTGTTTTCCTCTTCCCCACCTGCAACTCCCCATGCCAAGCAATTACTCAAATCATAGGCAATTTCTTGAAGAAGTAGGATACCTCAGTAGTTGACAGATGACAGATTTAGAATTCTTTTCAGATTTCGTCATATGTCACATTCATAATTGAAACCAACTCCTAAAAACCAATTAAAACAAATCCAACATGACTCTAATAAGCACCAAATGATAAAATCTTATCTTTTCAGTTCTTTCTTTCTTATGTGGCATCTAATTTACTATGAGATTTATAATTACATATCTAATATGGTTAAATCACCTTCATCAATTTAAAAATATTTGACATGTGACATAAACTTAAATTTTTATAATTTATGATGTAAACAAAATATCTATAAATATTTATTTATAAAATAATTTTAATTTATTAAAAAATAAATTTTAATAACTTTATCAGTTATCAATTATTTTTAAAAATAAAAATAAAATATTTATGTGATCATAGTCAGGTCTTGAAAGAAGTTTCAAATAAATATGCTCGCATGGTGGTTAGGTGATGTGGTTCCACGTCATCTTCAACATTAAAGACATTATTGACAAGGTCCACTTTCGTTCTACCATTCAACTTCCAATTATTGGAACCAAACTCCAAAAATGAAAACGAAAGACACGTTTTGGGGTTAAAAAGAAGAAGAAAATAAGGGTCTTGATTCTACTTTTGTCAAATTCGATCATCAACCCACCTAAAACAAACATATAAACAAGGATAATTTTAACCTATGTCCTATGAGCATAAGTTAAGAGTATAATTATTATATTTTTTTAATAATAATATTATTATATTTTTTTATTAATTATTATTAAAAAAATAAAAATTAATTTTTATTTAAATAATTATTTAATTTAAAATTTTTATGTGATATTAATAATAAAATTAATGATAATTTTTATATTTTTTTAATAATAACTAATGTAAAAAAAGTACAATAATTGCACTGACAAGTCCTATAAACAAATCCTACCTTTCCCCAAAACTATTTTTTTTTTATAGTCCTAAGAAACATAGTATGTCAATCCTCGATCGTTCTAGAAAGAAATATTAATAACATAATCCAAAATACAAAACAAAAAATTCAAATTTAAGGTATGGATGATTAGTTGATTAGTGAGGTGATTAACTGGTGGATGTGATTTGCAAAATAATAATAGTTACATAATATTAGTCATAATTAAAGAAACAAAATTAAATCCAAAGCTCGAACAACTGCCTTCTTAGTGTTATAATCTTAGTTAAGAAAGTTTTCTTAATATGAATTTCTCTCTCATTTCCTCCACGCCTCTATATTTATAGTCCGTACTGTACAACAAAATTATTTATAAAGGGAGATAGCCTTTAATGTTATGAAATCCATCACTGTTTAATGATTTGTATTAAGCAATCTAAACCGCATAATAATTTTTTTTTATTAAATATAACATTTGAACCCAATGCCATCAATTTAAACATTTCGCTGAACCTCAATATTGGTACAAGCCCTGTTTTGGTCCCTAAACAAAATAAATTCTTGTTTTGATTTCTAAAGTTTTAAACTTCAACTTTTTTTTATCACAATATAGGAATTTATTTAGTTCAACAACCAAATTAAGGGTTCATACAAAAGTTTAAGACCACAATTGGGGTTTAACCTAATTATAATTTTGTGATTAAATAAGCTTTTAAGGCCAATTTGGACAATAAATTTTATCCACATCATCAATTTTTTCCATGCAGAATTTTACATCAATAATTTGAAGGAAAAAAAATTAGGTTTCAATGTCAATTAACATGCCATGTAAGTTAAAATTTAAGTAAAGGACAACAATAGCTAAAATTTAAAATTTTAGAGACCAAGAGAGATTTATTTAATTTAGAAACCAAATCAAAGATATGTACCAAATTAAGGGACCAAAATTGAGGTTTCACCTTAGAGTTTCAAAGCTTCAAGTGCGAATGCAATAATGCATACCTAAAGTCCAAAAGCAATATTATTGCGTGGGCACCTGTGTTGGACACTTAAATTTGTCGTAAGGCCAGAATCAAAATCAAAATTTATGTCCAGTAGTTTTTACAATTTTAAATTCTGACAGGTTTGTTGCACAATTTGTTCGCTGGATAGTGACTAGTGCACACTGTTTTTTAACAATTGGTTAAGGGATTGAACATCACTGAAAAGGATGAAAAAATAAAGAATTGGTTATGGAATACAACAGAACTCAACTTATAACTCACATTGGACTAATCATATACATATATATTACTACCTCTTGGTCGGATTTATTTATTCCAATTTAACTTTTACATAAATTTTGACCTAATAGTTTTATATAATAAATGAATAATAATTAAAAAAAATTTATTTAAATAAAAATATTCAACAAGTATTATATGTGAAAAGAAAAAAAAAATCAATTATTATCTATTTATTATATAAAATTATTTAGTTTTTTTTAACAAATAAAATTATTTAGTTAAATTAGAATAACTAAGTCTAACTGGATAGAGTACCAACAAATTCCAATGAATGACCTAATGTTATTTAATTTTAACACCTTCAATCTTAATAAATTTTACTTTAAAAACGTCAATATTTAGTTTTAATTTCCTCAATATGTTTCTAATTGTAATATTGAATTATAATTGCCCAATACCTAAATAATTTCTCTTAAATTCAAATCGTAGATATAGAAGCAGGGTAGATGAAACAAAAACACATATTGAAGCATAAGTGAATGGTCGTACTTTTTAGATACGTCGTTTTAATGTAATAATTAGTTAAAAATGTTCTTTTCAATTCAGACTAGAAAAATAAGATGTCACCTGGACTGGGAATGACAAAAATACCTACGGAATCTGAAGTTTGCACTTTGCAGAGTCTATGCAAATTGCTGTATACCTTCTTGTTGTCATTTCAAATCCAGAATAACATTTTATTTTGCAAGTCATGACTCAGCAGCATTTCTCATAATTAATAATGGATTGAGCTCTGGTGTCCGAAGCAGAAGGAAATAATCATTTCATTTTGGATGCAGCTGAAGCTGAACAAATGCTTTGGTAAACAAGCAAAAAACAAACAATTGAGTTCCATTCCTATTTCAAGCTTGTTCCCTGACTTTACTTCCCATAGATATATGCCAAGGAATGTCATCAGACATCATTCTCCGTTGTTAGCAGAAGCTTAAGAGCAAGATTTAACTTGGAAGATCCTAGAAATTTTAATATATAAAAATACGAAAATGTATTTGTAAACTAAATCTTTAAAAAAATTAAAAGATTATAAACTCCTATTAAAAAAATTAAAATAACATATTTTTAAATCAGAAACAAATTTGTTTTCTTATGCTCCCATGGTGCTTTAATGAAATAATATAATTTTGAGTTATTTTTCTTCTTAATTTTTTTGAAGTCCGGCTGACAAATACTAATCTCATAAAAATATAGACAAATATCGCATTGATTAATAAGCTTTTTTAGTTGAAAAGAGTACCTTACAATTACGAATGTCAATGTTTTGTGCAGAGAAACATGAAACCTAGAAACATGCAACACAAACCATCAATCATCAGCTAAAATTTTCGCTCTTGCTTAGTAATATCTGAATCTGAACCCTGACTAAAAACTCATTCATCCAATCTTAGGGAAACACCTGAAAGCCAAAAAGCAGAAAGAATAAAGGTACAAAAAAAAATATTTCTTAGAAATTGGAGCAGATCATATCTTAGTGATTAAAGCAATTTCAAGAGTACTAAAGAGCCAAAATAAGATTGGCAAAAAAAAAAAAAGAGCCAAAATTTAGTAACGTCAAAAGTTTCATATTTGTAATTAATAACGACATGATTAAGAAATATTCTATAGAATCAAATCATATAATCTTTTTCTTGTATGCAAACTTATAATGCAATCTCTGCAAAGTGGATATTTAGAGGTGCTTTCGTGAAACTATCAAAATTAGCAAGGCAAAGTTTTTAGCAAATTAATTTTTAGGCTCTCTGGGTGTGATTGGACACAATGTGCATAAGAACAGTAGTTAATAGTAGTATTGCAGTCAAATGAAATGAACTTCTAAACTTGAATGAAATGCAATTGGCATTGTACAAACCAGAAAGTCGATGATAGAGGATCACAGTTCATCTTCAAGATAGTTATATTCAAAAGTAAACTCCGTCTTGATTCTCTGACACCTGCATAAATCAAGAGACAGATCATAAGATACCTTTATCAAAAACAAATAGCCAAAATCATATTTTTGTAATGAAATTGAATAAAAATTACCACACCTATGAACTTAGATAGTTGATAAAGAGTGAAAGTCAAGTCAGATTTACCATCCATTTTGGTTGTCATCGTTGGCAATATGGAAATCGAAGTAAACATAAGTTCCCTGTTCAAATTCATCGGTTGCAACTTTTGGTTCCTCATGGCGTTGAAACCATGTATTGTACTTCCTGTGGTATCTCCAAGATTGCTTCTTCAGCTCTTTTGCAGCCAGATATTGTTGATATGTATTCTGCAGTAATTTTACTTGAAAGTTGAGACAATGCTCACTTTTATGTTTAGATAAAGAACAAAATTATAAGTTACCTGTTGATAGTAAAATGCAAAGAAAAGGGTATCAGTGCCGGTCCCATATCCATCCATGTTTAAGTGTTCCCAGAAGGCAGGGTTATTAACAATGGGTGCTTGAACTTGAGGGTAGCTAGCAGGAGTTGCTGCAGGGTGCTTCTGCAGAATGAAAACAAATCAAAATCATTTAACCACCAACTAGTTTGCACTGTAGTTATAGAATTAAAAAGCGAAATGAAGATTATCTGTCTCATACTGGAGTATAGCTCCTTGCTCGTTCTGAGTCCTTGGGTTGAGGAATTTTATAAAATGCAGCTTCAAGCATCTTCAAATTGTAAAATTGATCATGCATTCCCCCAGGGTATGCAGTTGATCCACCAGTAAGGTTATCACCAATGGCACCGAGGTCTGAAACGCTTCTCCGGCCAATGACTCCAAGACCACTAGAAGGTTGATTGGATGGTAAGGGTTGGCCAGGAGAGAGGTCTATGTCTCTAGCTACTTGAGCAGGCTCAGTCAAAGATCCAGATACACCTGCCTGCAGAAGAGAACAATTCACAAGCAGCTCAGTTACAATCAAAGGAGGAATCTGTAACATGTCAGCTCACATCAATATAAAACCCACCATTTGCAACTTTATAGTCACAACTAAAACCATTTACAATTAACAGCAATAAATATTGCTGCACTGAAAAATTAAAAGGAAAACCAGTAAGTATTTTCCAGGGAAACTAGATCAGAATGTCATATTTACAGTGCCAAAAAGCACATATATTTCCCAGCAACAAAAATGAGTAACTAGTACTTTAAGTAAAATAATAGAACAAGGACTTGAATGTGGGAAAATTGGAGATTATACGTGTTCTATTAACAGTAACAACTTAAAACAAAAACAATGACCCTGATGATAAGAATCTAGTATGCAATCAGAAAAAAAGATGAATTATTTGACATACACTTGCATCCACTGCATATGGGGTTTTCACATCATCATCATTCATGTGATTCTTGCTGAGCCCAGAAATGGGAACTGTTTCAGAATTTGAATCATCAGGTAAATTTTGTTGTTGCTGTTGTTCATCAACTTTGGTATGGCTTACATCTGCATCATGCATTAAGCCCTTGGTCATTATGCTATAGTGATAAAAGGTAGGAGAGATTACTCTAGATCTCTAGTCAACTATATATGTTAAAAGCAGTAGTCAACATTTGGGTTCCAGAAATCCAAAAGCTTCAACTTCCGTTCCAGAAAATGATAAGTGATTCCCTGGACCAAGACATCTATCCTATTCATCTATGTTCAATGGCTGACAAGAATCACCACTAACTGCAAAAAGACCAGCAAGATCCACAGCCAGTGCCAATCAATGCAACAAACCACATCAACAGCCCATACCCAGTGTCAGTAATCAACTGCCAGCATGCATCATCATTATTGTAATCCACCAACTGTTCTTGGAAGACACACTCCCCCATCCCAACTGTTAAAAGAAACTTCAAGGAGAAAACTTAAAAAATATATATGATACCAGAATCTTTTGGAACAGTAGATGTCAGCGGCTGCTGACCAGACTGCTGATGAATGGAATTTTGTTGCTGCTGTAAACTGGCAGAAGTCACAGTATTGAGACCTGGCGCTTGGCCTCCAAGTCCAACGCCAGCTTGAGAGAGGGTTGGGCTTTGAGAATTAAACTGCATGTAAGAGAATAAAATTTCATGGGAAAAACTTTATTTTGTGCAGGGGACAAATAATTTACAGATGGAACTAGATATTATTGCAGTTTGACAACACAACATTACATGGAGGATACCAATGTACAAGAAATGATAATCATTAGTATAATGAATGAAAAGGGTTATTACAGAATACAAGAGACAGAAACACTGTCAAACAAGAGACTAACAATAAATTTTCACCATCATATTTCCAACAGAAAAGTTTTGTGCAACTCAGCACAGGGTTCTCTATTTCCAATAGATGCAGTAAACTTTGCCCGACATTTCAAAATAATAAACAAGACATGGATATATTTGAGAAAAATTGGCACGTTATGTGTATTATAGTAGGTATCTTCTAGAAGTTCAATGGACTTCAGAGTAACCCCAAAAGCATGTGGAGATGATTCTCGGATATATTAATTTAATTCTCATTCAATAAATAAGACAAACATTTGAAAGCAAATGGTCCAATCATCTAAATTGTTTTTGGATAAATGGGTATCTGGACATTTGGTCCTGCTAGTTCTATTGGCAACTGCAAACCACCCAATCCACAGCCACCTGGCAAAGCTCCACCCAAGGGTGGCTGGTGTGGCACTGTTGCCCACTGAAATTGTTTTCTTACCAAAATGGTGAATGGTGAGCGAACCCATATTTCCAGCATGGCTCACATCACTCCTTAGTCCTTACCATTCATCCAACATGCAGGTAAACTTCCTACCAGTTTTGCAAATAAACAAATATATATACAATACAATATGATAATTATTCTCTCTCCTCTCTGAAACTTATCCATAAAGAAAATGCCATGAAAATGAAATATTGAAAACTAAGAATGAGGAATGGGAAAACTTTAAATGCCTCAGTGAGAAAAAAAGCACCTGCTGCAAGAGTGGATTCTGTTGTGCAGAAAACTGCTTTGCATTTCCTCCAGAAAGAGGAGGCATGCTGAGAAGCGTACTGTGACTTTGCTGTTGCATTTGCTGAAATTTTTGCAAAAATTTCTCCCTTAAATCAGGTGCTATTTCATTTCTTCCACGAATCTGACCCTGAATGTGAAAACAGTAAGTCTCAACAAAAACCATGAACTAGCATCTGTGGTTTACAAAATTTTTTATATGAAAAATTCAATTGAAAATATTAAATTATTCTAAACATTTAAGTATGAAGCTATAGCTGCGTTGCTTTTTGTCCTACAGGGTTTTACATCATATTGTCTCCAAATGTGCTTCCAACAATTCCCAAAAATAAAAAATTTTACCAATTGGAATGATGTGTTTCTCAATCTTTCCATCCTTCAAGCAGTCATAATGGTACACAGAACAAATCCAAATATGCAAATCTTCAAGGATTCAATGCAAGAAAAGAAAATTTTGATGTTTCCATAAAAACCATACAAATCACATTCCTATTTCTAAACCATTGTTATCATGGTTAAAATGACAGTAAAATTGCCATACCAGTTCATTTTGGTTCTGAAAGGAACTGCCAGGTCTCCATTGTATACCAGAAACCATAGATGGGGAGAAAGCTCTGCTAGGTAATCCAACTTCACTAGGATTACTAGAATCAACCGAGGCAGTTCCATCATTAACCTTGGCTGCCTGAGGCAAGATCATTCTATTACTAAGAGGAGAGACTAAAGGTTGCACCATGCCACTACTGTTAAGTCTCTCATCAGCCCCCAAAATATTTCTCTTTGCTACTTCAGATACTGAAGGGACTGCACCAAGGGATCCATTGCCCGAAACTGAATTTCCAGGGCCAACCGTTGAAGGCTGGTTCGGGAGGCCACCTTTACCAATGCCTCTTACCAATCCAGTATCAGCAAGAGATGGAGATGGTCTACGGCCAGGAAAGCCAGCGACATCTTCTTCTTTTGTAGAATTAGACAGATTAATAGGAGAAGCAGAATTACCAGGACTTGAGTTTTCCAAGACACCTCGAACAGAAGTTGAAGCTGGAAGACCAACTGTGGAAGTTGACAAAGCAGAGAAACTATTAACTGGAAGATTCACTGAAACAGAAGTCCCATGACTACCCACTGGTGTTGCTGCAGCAGAAGAACTAATTGCATTACTTTTGGGAGGAGGAGTCCTCACAACAATCTCAGGATTACTATCCTGAGAAGCTGTATCTTCCACAAGCTCCTGGGAGGAACTACCCTGCTGTTGAGTAGAACTGGCTGTGTTCTGGAATGGAAACCATAATCCACTCTTAAATGTTAGGGCAGCATCAATTAAAGACCAAGCCACATCATATCACAAAATTGGGCACATTAACAGACCAGTTATCAAGCTTTCTTATCCAAACTAAACAGTTCGAATTACACAGAATATTCAGTTTCCCTCAAAGCAACTCCATATACTAACAACTAGACTGGGAATCTACTTAAAATAAATGCAAACTCAAATCTACCAAACAAGTAGGAAATGAAGAAAAAGAGATACTCAAACTAAGAAAAATAATGGTCTTAAACAATCACAAAGAAACAGTTGTATTCAGGTTAGTTGGTTGGTGAGAGATAAAGAGGGAATTGTCAAATAAAACTAACAAAAAGCCCAGACCAAACCCAATTCTCTCCCTCCTCTTTCTAGTAACATTATCAGGTCTAAAGCTCCAATATACCAGTCATTATAATACTGCTAACACCACAAAAATATGAAAACATACAGGCATTTGAGATGCTGATGCTGCCAATGAATTCTTCAAGCTAAGAACTGGTGCACCCTGCCAAATAAGGTTTTTCTTTCCTGATTATTTTAAATGAATTATGAAAAAAGCTGCTTCATAAATTATTAGCAAAGACAAAACTTGAAATGGATAATAGACTATTCCTAGACCCCAAGTCCACATAGTTGATAGATCCATACAGAATACAGAAGTCTTTCCAGAGGTGAGTGCAAGCTGTTATTTTAAAATTAAAGTAAAACACGTTTAAATGTTAAAAATGCAAGCTTAATCAAAATCTCAAATGAAAAGAGTAACAGCTATCACAGGAAAATACTGAATGTCAGTGCTTCCTATATATATTCTCAAAAGGAAAAGGTATTAGGGGTTAAAAGCAATGTTGGACCAATGAGTTTGTAAACATTAATAGTATATTAGAAAAAAGAATAGAAGGGAAAAAGGCAAAATTCAAGCACAACCTCATAAACAATATTTTTTTTCCAGTAATTTGGATTGGCATTTACCAAAGTAAGTGGAATTAATATGGCTTCTTAAGGGAGTCAAGAGGAACCATTTTCAATTACATACCATCAAGATAGAATTCAAGAAGAAAGTCACATTGTCAATCATTTAGTCAACCACAAGCAAGTATAAGATTCCATAGAAAAGAAACAGGAAGGATAAAACAGGTTACCTTGGAAAGAGGGCCAATAGTAACCAGATCTTCAAGAGACTCTACCTTGTCTAATGGTAATGAGCTGTAGAGCTCATCAACATCACTAAAATCATCAAAATCCTCCTACAGATAAATAAATTAGCGAATAGATGCAAGTGAAAAAGCCAGAAAAACAACCAGAAGAGAGCATAAGAATAATTCTAGGAAAAAAAAATTATGACTTAGAACAAAGATGTAATTCACTCAAGAACCCAGAGACAGCGACTGCACTGGATAGGGAAAAGAGGAATTCTCAAGCAAGAATACCTGATTTCGTTCTGCATAGTCGTCCAAGAAATCTTTGACATCATTGACCTGCTCTGGACTCAATTCATCATTATCCAGTAGCCTCAAAATTAATTCTAACTTCATTATATGTGCTTTGTGCCTGGTAATCGATGCCTCCAAGTGTGTCTAAGGAAGTAAACAAGAAAAAAAAGTTTAAATAATTAACAATGCCCAAGGGGAAGAGAAGCTATCAATATCAAAGGATATTATAACTCTTTCTATTCAGTCATACCAGTCTAGGCGGTCTTGTTTTTCCTTTCTTCACAGATAGCCCCTCAATCTCAGCTTCAAAGTTATCAATCTGATTTTCTAACTCTCCAACCTACTCAAGGATAGAATTCTAGTAGAAGCAATTCATGATATTCAATGTGGCAGAAGAACATTTCATTATAATGCCAAATTCTCAACAAAGAGAATAGAAAGAAATAAACATTCATAGTAGTTATTTGGACGTCATGGTCATTTTTAGGCATGGAAGAGTGATCAGACAATGTCAAAAGGTTTTGTTTCATACCACATTGTTCAACCAATCTCTTGTCTCAGCTTTAGCCTTTTCTTTGGGATCCTGTCAGAACATGACATATATCAACAATATAGAATCAATATCACAGAGAAGTGGGTTCCAAATGGAATAACAGTTTTAGAAGTGCAATAAATCCTAAAATGGATAAATAATTCTATGACTTTGTTCCTTAAAATACTAATTTCAGAACCAACATCATGACATGGAAGGCTTTCAAGACACGAAGACAGATAATATGAAGCCCAATGAGTTTGCAATTAGTGGCATCATCAAGCAAACAGGTAGAGATCTGCAAGTCCATTTTAACCTGGAATCTACTTAACTATTCTAAATTCTACATTTCCAGTTTAAAATCTAGTCAATGCAAAAAAGAATAGAAATGCATAATGCTCACAGTTTTGGGTTGTTGGCCCAATCCTTCTTTAGAGAAAGCTTTCGTCTTCGTCTCCTTCTCACATATCTTAAACCGTTCCATTTCACGCTCAATTTGTTTACGAGCATCCACCAATGCCTGCTCGTAGGAGGCACTAACCTAATATATCATCAGGAATCAAAAGAAAAGGATCAATACTCAATTTCATAATCAATAAACATAAATATTCAATTTCTCAATAACAATCAATCCGAACTTAAGAAACAATAAAACAAGTACGCATAAATAACCTTCTTATCCTTGATCTCACTGGATTGAATCCATGTCTTGATCTGGTCCCTGTACCTCTGCAACTTCTTAATTTCCTTCTTTAAGTCTGCCTCAAACTTTTCCTTCTGATTGGCATTATCTGTATCGTAAACCTAAAACCAAAAATAAAAAATAAAAAAATGAAAAAAATAAAGAAAGTAAAACATCCGCTTGCATTTTGCAACTTCTTTTCAACCAAAAATAATCATTGCGGCTCTTTGAACAGAAGAATTTCGTGTTTGCATAACGGTATCACAATTTCCATGGATTGAATTCTCAGTAACCGAACAGGAAAATACAGAAGAGAATGATCGAGATCATTACTAACCTTATTCCAAATGCTGTCGAATATATCAACGCCTTCTTGGACCTTCTTCAGGACTCTATCAATCTCTCCTTGCAGCTTGCGGCTAGCTCCCATTGTTGAATCAGATGAATTGGAAACAAATTAGAGAGCACTTCACATCCAAAAAGGGAGAAGGGGGAATTAAAACCGCTAACGGAAATAGACTTTTCCAATGAAACTGGCGAGTAGATTTGCTTAACTCGGCGAGTTTAGGGATCGTCCCAGTCTGGTCTAGGGTTTTTTTTTTTTTTTTTTTGGTGTAACAGTAGAAGAAGGGGATATCAAAGTGATGGTGATTGATTAGGATTTCTAGAGAAGATTATCCAGAATGTAGGCTGGGCATTGAAATGGGAAGATGTGGGCCTGGTCATCTTCCAAGCCCATTAACTTTCTCTTTTGAAAAAAAGAAAATTTTTTAAATTAAATTAATTTAAATTATGAGAAAATGAAAAATTAGAACTTGTTAATATTAAAAATATCAAAATATCCAATGATAACCATAAAATATGTGAGTTATAGTGTAAATTTTAATTTTATCAAATTTATTATATGATTATTGTTAGACATTCTGATATTAAAAATATCATGAGGTCTTAATTTTTTTTCTTAAATTAGTTAAAGAACTAAATATAATGAGTTTGTTTGCGATAAGGAACTTACTCAAAATATAATAGATAAGTTAAAATTAAGAAATTTACTCGACAACTTAATAATAGATAAATTTTATTATTGATGATTTGCATTAAAATTTTAATTGAAGAAAAAAAAAAAAAAGGTGAATAGCCCGTTTTGGCCAGTGGCATTGGACCTGGGTTAAGGCTGTTTACCTCCTGTGAGTGGCATGTTCGAACCCAACGGAGCTCATTTCCCCCCTCCCCTATATATACATGTAAATAATGTCAAAATTGTTAAAAAAAAAAAAAGTACAATAACTTCAATTAATAGTAAAATTATTTCTTTTGTAACGTGAGTTACAATCTATTTGGATTGAGGGTGATGGATGGGAAGGGAGAGAAACGAGAGGGGATAGGCAATATGGGGAAGGAAGGGGAACACAGGGGAACAGTGGGAGGATTAGGGATGGCAATTTGCCAAGATCCTCGTGGAGCCTCGTTGCAGGGACGGGGTGAGGAAGAATATTTTTTCTCGCGAGGTGGGAACGGGGGGCATTTTCCCCTATTGAAATTTCACGGGGAATTTTCCCCACCCTGTGAAACCCCGTTGGGATCCCCATCCCCGCAAAAAATTAAAAAGAAAATATAAATTAATTTCATTTTAAATTTAATATAATTTTAAAATCCAAACTCAATTCAATAAAATTTAACCCAACCCAACTCAATCTAACCAAACCCAATTCTTTTAACCTTAAGCAATCTTATTCATTTCTCCATTTCTCCAGTGCTGCTCTGCCCCTGACTCTCGGACTCTCTCACACTCACTTAAGTCATCTTCCACCTTCCCTGTTGGCCCTCCCCTACAAATTTCAAACCCTAAATCCCTCGATCCCTTCATTGCCACCCTTCTACCATTCTCTATTTCACATCTCACCTTTCAGCCTTGAATTGGAGTCTGGATTGCTGCTGCCAAACCAAATCCGTCTAAGACTGTTGTTGCTACTGTTGCTGCGCCATGGCTACTGCTGTTGCTACACCCTAGCTGCTGTTGCGCCACTGCTCTGCCACTGTTGCACCGCTGCTGCGCCATTGCTCCACCACTGCTGTGCCACTGCTCTGCCACTGATGCGCCACTGCTCCGCCACAACTGCTACTGCACCACTGCCGCTGTTGTTGCTCAAAGTCGAAGTGGAAGTGTATATTTAGATATTTTGGTGGGGAACGAGGATCCTCGTTCTCGATCCCCATTCCCCGCAAGGAATGGGGATGGGGGCAAAATCTGCTCCCCGTCAAAAATCTTCGTGAGGATCTCGTCCCCATCATTCACGAGGACAGAGACGGGGACGGGGACAGGGAGAGACTCTCGGCCCTGCAGGGCCTCATTGACATCCCTAGGGAAGATGCCTCCTTCACCTCGTTTAAATTCTTAAAAAAAAAAAGAAAAAGAAAAAGGAAGGAAATAAGGGAATTGTGATCGCCACCTACCTAAGTAGTTCAATGATCATCTTCTTTTGCGGGAAATAAGAGGTCTTAATTGTGATCGTCAACGACCTAAGTTGCATAGCATGCAAGTGGGGTGAGATAAGAGATGAGAGATTGTTGCATCTCTTTATGCAACCAAGATAAAGAAAAAAAAAAAAAAAAAAA
>BPVZ01000027.1:989958-1006045 GCA_020521535.1 Rubroshorea leprosula | reverse complement strand
ATTTTCAAGTTAAAAAAAATTAAAAAATATAAGTTTATTTTAAAAAAAATTTAAATTTATGAAATATGAATAGTATCAAAAAACTAAAACCCTCACAAATTTCACTAAATACGCTCTTAATCTATTAAGTATAAAAACATTAAATTTTTATTTATTACTTAATAACTATAATTATTAATTATTTTTAACAACCATATTAAACAGAACTAATATTTTAAAAAACAAAATTTACAAGTTTACATGATCTCAACAATTTATTAAATGCCCATAACTACTTCCCTTGCGATGTCAAATAATTAACTTGCACTGGATTTGTTTATTCTTAATTTTGAAGTACCTAATCTTTCGGTCTTTGCTTCATGCAGCATTGAAATGTGTCCCCAAAATCAAAAGGCCTATCCACCTCAAAGCCTCGCGATTCTTATGATTTACCCCATCTTCCAAGCAACTCTGATTTCTCAGATGGGGTTAAAAAAATTTCTTCTGATACAGTTGTAAACAAATAGTATCAGATAGCTCTGATTTTACAACTGAAACCTGGTTTTTGTTTCAATCCAACAAGGAGAGATGGAATAACACAAGTATTAGCAAAAGTGATATACATACATGGCCATAGGCATAATGCACAAGCTCCTGAACCAGCAACCAGCATTAGTACAAGCTCCTGTCAGTCTATGGCAAAGAAAAAGCTGCCTATTGTATTTTTGTATCTGTCAAGCATGTACCTTTCTTTTCCAGGGTTAGCTATTCTATACAAGAGCAACAAACCATCAAATATTCTGATCACAAAATTGCAGCCAACCCAACAGTGTCCCCTTCATCAATTCTAGTTTCTGGAGCATTAACTGAGCCACGAGGTTTTGCTGAAAGTGAAATAAAATATAATGGACTAGTGAGTACAACCCTGCAGAATCTAGTACATGTAACATAAATTGACAAAGGCCTTACTTGGAAATGACTGGGGTGCTTACCTGAAACATTCATGATGATATTTACACTCTTCTGAGCTGCAAGTGCTTTCAGGTTGTTTCCAGTGGCTAGTAGGAGCAAGCTCTTCATATGCTGCTTTTGTTCCTTGGGACTTGCTGTCTTTGTCAAAGCTTCTTCAAAAGCTTGCAGATCATTGGGGGTAATACATGGGAGGGAGAGCAAAATCTGGAACAACCCAAGAAATACAACTTTTGGTTAATAATTTGACAAATACCAGATCATTTGATTGTAATATGCCCACCTAATTCAGGCAAAATGTGAACCCACCAAACACTAACCTGCCTTGGAGCTGGATCTCTGTCACACAGATATATGAATATTTCCCGACAAAGGTTAACCAGATCAGCACTGATAACAGCATTCGACTCAAGGGCCAAACCTTGAATTACTGCTGTAAACAGATCTCTGGAAACAAATTCTCGGAGTTCCACATTATTTGTAAATATAGCTAGAAGAACAACTGTGGTAGAGAAGGAAGAAACCTTGGTCACTGCTTCACTGTCTGTCCATGTGAAAGCTTCCAATGACATATGCAATATCGGAATTGCCAGCTGTTTGTGCTTCAAAAGAAAACTGTAAACAAATCTCAATGATGACAAACAAGAATACATGGAACAGGTAAACAGCATAGTTTCATTATTCATATAAATAAGTGTACTCTCTCCATACCTGACCATGCAGGTTGATGCAAATGCATCCAAATCTTTAAGAGAAGATATATCCACACGGCCAACATGCCCAGAATGTTCTAGAGTAGGAAGACCAGTATTTAATCCCGGTGAAGCCACAGTGGAGAGGAGATAACATATCTCACGAGTTAAATCTCTAAGTAATTTCTCCTCCATTACTTCCACTTTCAAGTCTGACCCAGCAAGAATGCCATGATTATCAGGAACCTTTGCTCGCCCTTCATGCAAAAGACTGGACCAAGAGCATCTGAGTGCTTGCTGACAGAAACAAAATAATGGGTACAGAAGCTTTTCCAGCCAGACTTCCCACATATCTGGAGGACAATGCTTAACCAAAGGAATCAAAACAGAATGTACAAGCTGCCTTATATGTCTGAATTCCATCGATTGTATGTTCTCCATTAGTGCTACAGCAACAGAATGGACATCCAAATGTTTGAAAAATGCATCTCCAATGGTTGCTGATAAGCCCAATACATTGTACCTAGAAGCAATGAAAAAGGATTAGCAAAGATAAAAAGATATAAACAAACCAGAATGATAAACAGTATGTCTATGAAGCAATTTGTACATTTTGGACATACATAAAACCCAAAACCTAAATGTACACTGTGTCTTCTCTCAGTAAAATTTGTCCATCCGTTCTTATTCTTAACGCTTCAGTTTCTATGTAGGAAATCTTGTAATCCCCTTTCTTCAATAATTTATCATGATTATATAGCCTTCAAGCTATTCAACTCTTGACCAAAGACAGAATCAATAGAAAGGGTATCCAAATGTATTAAAATTAGTGAATTAAGTTAAGAACCATCCTAAAGAACTCATACTTACCCACTGTCTCTGATACCTCTTAACCAATTTCGTATATCTACTTCATTTGTATCTACATATCCTTCTTTGCTTGTGTCAATCTGAGATCCGTCTGTGAAAGTTAAAACACCTTTCGAAAATTTAGGGTTAGCTCCACCAAGAAGAGCTGATAGCTCAACATCACTCATTGTCATTGCTGCTTTTATCTCTCCAGGTAATATTTGAAACACAGATGGAGACCAAAGAGAATGTATAGCACGAAGCAGCTGCAGATCAAAAAAAGAGTTGCAACAGTTAGTAATGGAGTCGTTTTTGTAAAGAAGATATGGTCAACATTAAAGGTAGTTTTATAAATGAGGAAATTTAGTAAGGTCCAAACATAAGGAGCAATCTGCATACTTTTAACAGAGGAGGCAGCATCCAAGATACATGTGAAGCCATTGGATGCAATGCAGTTGAGCTTGCTGTTTGCAAGTTCAAACTCCCTTTCTTCATTCCACTCCTCTTAAGTGCTTTCTCAAAGAATGTAACATTATGGAAAATTGACCACATAAATGTTGTCTCTGAGCATAAACGAACTAGACCAAGTGGTTCGGATAAATAATTGTTTTGCCACTCCAAAAGTATCCACTGTTGGCTCATAGGTTCAAGTAACCAAGCCAAAACTTCTTGCTGCTGTTGAATCCTGCATGATGCAAGAAAATCACCACAATAAGAAAAGATTTGGCAATACATTGCTTGAAAATATGAGTTGTCTCAGATCAAGCAATCACCCCGCAGAAGAAGCCATCACGAGAAATGCTTCACCGAGAAGATTATGTTCACTACGAAGCAAGCAACCTCCTCCTTGTAAATATGCCATGGTATCAGCTATTCCCTGCATAGGAAACACATGTAAATGCATAATTCCACCAAATTTTTACATTAATTTGATCTTCCCAACCAGGCCAGGTATATGGCCATCATAAAGCCGATTATTAGTTCTGAATTGAAATATGGATTAGATAGTATTTTTTATTGCATTGACTGCAATGTATCAAAGCTGCAAGAACACATAATTTCACAATGAGATAGAATCACAGCCAGCTGTTAACATGAGAGAAGTCCAGATTGTCAAAAAGAAATGAAACAACAAAAAATATGAATTTTCAACATTGCATATTCAGTCTCCCTTTTTCTTTCTATTCACTAGGGTTATTGATAGAGACAGAGTAGAGTTCAAAACGTTCAGTGATACTGCAAAAGTTAGAATTCTCATATATATATATATATATATATATAAAGAGAGAGAGAAACAATTAGGATCCACTTACACACAAGTCTTACACAAAATCTTGACCATTCATCTCTCCACTTTTAATGGTTGTGATTTATTCACTTTTTATCATATTTATTAAAGATGATTATATTTTTTCATTTAAAAAGTTGTGATAAATCTTAACCATTGAAACTAGAGAGATGAATGGTCAAGATCTCGTGTAAGTGTGGTGTGTAAGTGGATCCCTACTCATATATATATATATATATATATATAGACACACACACACGCTAAAACATGCAAAAAGTAAACTGCATTTCAGTTTTACCCAAGAAAATTCTGTGACTCAGAGAAGAAACCAGGAAGCATCAGCTCCATTAATTCAAAACAACTAAGCCAACATTGAGGTCCTGGTTTTTGGATAATATAGATTATCATTTACTCAATAGATAGGAAGAAATATCAATCACCTTCATGTGAGGCAGAATGCTTTTATCAGCAGCTTTGGCTATTCGAATAAATGATGTACAAATCTGCAACCTTGCATATCGAGCACTGCTTGTTGCAGGATCCTGCCAAGCAGAAGCATGACTAAGATATTTAAGTTTTTGAAAGTTATATTTGCAATTGATGATAACATAACAAGACAATGACAGAGAACCTTAACAACAAAGGGAAGCGAAGTTAGAAGCTCAAAAAGTTTATTGATGACACTGCCAACTGCATCTGGGAAATACTTGAGAAAGGGACCCATTGCATCTAAATAGTGCCCAAGGACTTCAACAAGGGCCGGTTCAGTCCATTTCAAAGAAAGAAGTTGCTGAAGTAAACCTTCAATGCACAAAAACCAGAGTCTTTCAGCAAACCTAATATAAAAATGTAAGCCTCCAATAAGATAAAGAAATTGCAATAGAACCTTCAAACATTCTACATAATGTCTGGTGAAGTTCTGAACTGCCCCCAGCAAACTCATTTGATCCATCAAAAATGGTGCTCACTACATTTTCTAGACCCACTTGCATGCTTTCCATCACAGCTAAGTCCTGAAAATTGGAAAAGAAGATAATAAAGTAATGCTGCCAGCTGAAAACCTAAAGAGCAGTTATGATAAATGAATTTGACAAAAAGTGTTTTCAACCAAACCTGAGCAGCCATTGGAGAATTCAAGAGGATTGTAATTATTGTAACTATCCTCTCACAAACTTTGGCACCAGCTATAAAAGGCTTGTTCGTAGCAATGAACTTGATCACTTCCAACTGCAACAGAAAACACAAGCAAATATGCTTTCTAAACAAATTTCCAAATGGCATGTTTAATAAAAAAATCTACAGAACATATGGATCCGGGAAGATAAACATACCAGCCTGGAACGGTACTGACCAAAATCACCCTTGCCCTCAATATTATCAGTCCACAACTCTAAAGGCCCCAGAGATATGACTGTTCCAGAAAGAAGTTTTTCTTTCTTAAGCAAGCGCTGGAAAGATATATCCAGAATTGTACTGCACATATCATCATTTAGAATACTTAAAATCTTCTTCTTCTCATTATCTGCCTGTCCTGAGCCAGACTCCTGGTTATTGACAGCTGACCCATCCCCAGTTGAATGTGCAGAAATCTTTGGCTTGGACATTAAATCTCTCATTAATGCCTACGAAAACAAATAAACATCATAAGCATGCTGAGAAAGTTATTGATACCTATCTAGTCATTACAATAATAAATTGGGAAGACATACCAGCCAAAACAGCAAGGATTGGTAATGAAGAGCTAGCTTAAAATGTTGAAAAAATCCCAGCATCTGAAACAATACCAAAAAGACAAAAAGATCAAGGTTAGATGATTCAATTACTCATTTTAAACCACCAAAAAGAGTAGTTAAGAAAAGGCGAGTAAAGGCACAGTTTCAAGATCCTACATGAGCAGAATCGTAGGGAACACATTACATTTAAAATTTGCATTAACTAAATTGGAATTGTTAATTGCTTAACATGAGTGACACTCTAGTGGTAAGACATGCAGATTATTTCTTTTTCTTTAGGTGGCCAAAGTTTGGTGCATGAAAACTTTTATCAACTCCATTTTGCTATCAAGCCTCGAATTACAGTAGCTACCTGTTCTAAATAGAGAGCGAGTGCAGTGCTGTCTCCATCAATACACTGTAAATTTGAAGAACCCAAAGATACCATACTCTCACATACATATTCTGCAAACTCAAAGTCACTTTCATCTATAACCCCAGCAGTTGAGCTGGATTTGTACAAAAATTCTCTGGATACATTCATCAAGATCTGAAAAATACTACTCATAGCAGAATCAAACTCGGAAGCAGAGGCATCAGAAGGTCTTCTTCTGCATGTCACAGATTAAAGTTCATAATAGTCATGTATATGTTCTTCAAGGAAGATTTATGGTTCTTAATACATATATCTTAAATTATGTACCTTGGGGAGACAAGTTTGAAAAACTCACAAGCATGAAGACGAAAATCAGGAGAAGAAAGTAAGAAACCACACCTGTCATGAGGGACGGTCAGAAAGTAATCCATACCAATAAGCCAATGATTTTAAATCTCATTTTCTGAAAACTGCAAAAAAGATATCATACCCATGAATAATTCCATATTTAGCAAGATCAGGAAGTGGAGCCCACTCAGCGTAGGCATTAATAGCATTTAAAGTTGCTGTTACTGTTGCTGCATGCTGTTTAGCGATATCAAGTTGTTGCCTACCAGCCTCACTTAATGCAGTTCCATAGTGCCCTTCCAGCACCTATTTTGAAAGTTAAAAACATCAGAATAATGCTAAAAGAAACAATTTGCATTTCAGGGAAAGATGAGATATATACATTGTATAATAGTGGAAAAATTTCTGGCAATGATTGAGTAAGCCCACGTAACAACAGCCTACGCCGATCACCTGAATAGATTCAGAACCAGAATTAGTGAGGAAAGAGCAAGAAAATACAAACTAAACATAAAACATCACATATAACTTCCTTTAAACCATTTAAAGAAAGAGAAAAAAAGGGAGAAGAAAGAAACCCGCATTCTACTTGTGATGTTCAACTTTAAGAGCAGCTCAACAATGATATATACACAACACAAACGACAAAAAGAAAGAGCACAGGAAATGCAGTTGAGAACCTTCCAAATCTTCATTGTGAACTGTTATATCTTCAGGAAGCCATCTCAGCACCATGGACACCAACTCAGCCTAAATAAAATGGAAAAAGTTAGCAGAATCATTTAATGTAAGCCCATAGAAAATACAACATGTAACATGTAATGAAGAGATTTACTTGTACAGGACCCTTGCTTGATAGAGAAACTAACGAAGGAAGCAGGCCTTGCCATAGATTAAGGCCTTCTCTTCTAACTATCTGAAAAATGGTAAAAACATTAATATATGTAAGTTTGAGGCATAGGTGTAAGGGTTTGGCACACCCCTTGTACTCCCATTAATATATTTTTTGCTTATCCAAAAAAGAAGGGCAAAAACATTATCTGTGAAATGATTATGTCCAGCACAACTAAGAAAAAGATATAGCAATTTGATGAAAACCTCAGCAACAAGGGCAGCCATCTGACTCTTCAAAGCCCATTGTTCACAAGAATCTGCTATTTCAGGCATTAATTCAACAGCAACATTTGCAAAATTCATTCTTTCAGCAGGATTTAGTTCCTCCCACCTCAACCGAACCATATGCTGCACAAAGTAACAAAAGTTTGAAACTGTTATCATCATAATTTGCTAGTCATAAAATAACAAAACAACATCCTGAACATCATAGGTTGGGGAAATCCACACTGCTAGCCAGTTCAGCAGAAAATCAAATCAAGATGTCCCTGAAATTTCCATTCCAGGTTCTTTTCAAATGGAAACAAAGAACAGATAGTGTGAACACTCAGGTTTGAAATATGAATAGTGGGGGGGGGGGGGGGGGGGGGGGGGGGGGAGGAGGAGGGGGGACAGCTAAAAGGGAGCATCAAATATTCAGTAGACGAGTGACAATTTGAAGTCATCCTATTTCAGAATTCTATCACCATTATGCCCATAATAATGGTTCAGTTAAAAACATGATCTAGACTACATCAGCATCATCAAATTTGAAGGCAAGAAGAGACAAAAGAAAAGTAATAAGTTATCAGCATTCACCTGGAGCACTTTAAATGCATGAAACCGAATTTCAGAAGACCAATCTTTTTTTACCAAAAGAAATGATGTGTCTGCCAAAACATGTATATCCCCTGCTTCAAACTGCAAAATATGAATTGTTAAAAGAGAAGTAAGTAACTGAACTAATGTGAACATTGAAAAATGTGCTTTGATTAATATATGAATGCCAAATTTCCATAACACTATGACCTTGCAGTGGTTCATATATTTTCGAGTATTGACATACTACAATTCTACAAATTCTTTTCACCATGAAACTTGAGGGGGTCCATTTTTTCAATAATGAGTAAAATGTTAAAGAAAAAGGAACCTTCTAAATGCCATCTTAACTCATACAAGAAACAAAACTGACAAGATTACACGCTTCTTGAAACAGTTAAATTGCAACAACAAATGCATGATAAGATGCCTTTTGCTAAAATCCTAAAACAACAGTAGTGTTACCGATTGAGCCAAAAGTATTCAAGTCTATTACATCTAAACAGCTCAAATACAATTGATGGGACCAAATTTCAAGATTGGCAAGTTAATTATGGCTTACTGTCCAGATCTCTATGGTAGAGAAGTATGATACAAAGTCCACACTGCAACAACTATTTACTTATCATTTTTTTACATAAAAACCATAACCAAATAAAATAATCATAAGAAGTTCCAATATTTTACATTTATAAATACCTGAAACCACAGAACAGAATAGATATTCATATATTTATTCACACCCAAAACCCTGAAACAAAATAAATAGTTCAAATAAGAGCTACCCTTTTCCTCAAACCCCTAAACCCAGTCGAATCACTAACCACTGGCTAAAAATTTCAGAAATTTACCAATTTGGCACAACCCACCATCAGTTTCCTCAATCAAAGTTAAAACCCATTTGATAGAAACACACTACAAAGGTAAATTACAAAAGAACAAGCAATTATTTGAAAAAGCGTGAATCCATGGAATAGAGGAGAGAGTACCGAATTAAGATAGGCATGAGCGGCTTTGCGAGCATCGGCAGTAGAGTTCAAATCAAGGGAAGCAGCAATGGCTCGAGCGACATTGCTTGCTATGTTGTTGCTCTCCTCCATTGTCTTTGTTCAGCTTCTGCTAATAGAGTTTCCTTCACCGATGACAATATGGTATCTTTCCGGGGATTTCTTGGGGGAAGATTTCACAGAGAAAGGGAAAGAAAGAAAACTGCTTTCCTCGTTAATGGGGTTCATCAATGCATAAGGGTTTTTACTTTCTGGCTTTTTACCATAACTTCTTGATGAGGGCTGTAATATATATACAAAGGAAGAAACTTCCTAAGGGCTTATGTTAAAATAAGACGCAAACAATCAGAAGGAAAAAGTCACCCTTTGGCCCCTCAACTTTTTAAATTTAAACCTAGATTTCCTCATACTATAAAATTGTAACTTTAAGACCCTCAATCTCATGGGTTGGTAGTTTTAACACCAATTTAACTATAAAATGTCACATACCTCACGTGTCCATTACCCCCATTGTCTAAAATTGATATGTCACACAACATGTCAGCAATTTTTCCACGTAAAGATTCTAGTCAATTCCTCTCAAATGTCATTAAAAACTATAGGAATAAGATTTTGGCATAAGTTGAGTCCCTTCCCTCTAGATTACTACATGATAAGTGAGGAATGGGAGCCAACAGTGGTAAAGGAGTTTGGATTTGAAGAAGGCTGATGAATTGAAGGTAGAGATTGGTGGTGTAGGCTTGCAAGTGAAAGGTAGATCAAGGAAGTATATATCCTGCCATTTGCTAACACCATCATAGATGTGGTAGGGCTTTCAATGGGTGGGGAGTGTTAATAACCCAAGTAACTGCTCTTCCAAAGGCTGACATAACAAAGAGGTAATCTAGAAGCGAAAGATGCTCATCATGATAACCTTACCATGTCTGTTATTTTGTTATTGTCTCTTATAGTGATTGATTTTCATAATCTTTAGTTACAAATGAGTTCGTCTTTTTCGTCTTAATAGAGGTTTTTTTTTTTTCTATGGATGCAAATTTCTTTGTAATTAGTACTATAGGACAACTTCTATTTTAAATTGCATACTAATTTAATGCTTTTAAATTGCATACTAATTTAATGTACATTTAGTATTTGATTAATGAAATACTCTTCAACTTTTTTATCAAAAAATTTTTCATTTTTGTATTAAAAATTCATTTCAATTAGGATTTTTGGGTTAAATCAAAACAAAATATTATAATTATAACGTTACATAGTATTATGTCGTTATATTTTTAACTCTTTTCATTCAAGATTTCATCTATAACATTATATATATTTATTCATTTAATATCATATTATATTTATTTAATTTTATATCATAATTATAAATTTATAATTTTATATGACGTTATAATTATATTATTATTGAAATCAAAATGCTTTTATTAATTTGATTAAATTAAAAGCTCTTTTTGATTTTGCAATTTTCAAACTAATAACCAGAACCATACCAAAATCTCAGTTTGATTAAATACAACTTAAACCAAATTAACCATTTAATCGGACCAAAAAACTTCGATTCAGTTCGGTTATTCAACTTTTTCAATTCTAAACCAATATACACGCAACCCACCACAAGAAGTTAGCCATATTTTTTCATATTTGACCGAAGCCCCACATTTAGGAATCTTTCCCCCATCCGAGGCTAATTTTGTAGCTGAGTACACAAAACATTCTGAAAAATAATTATGAACAGAAATTTGCAAAAATAAACAAAGATTATCAAGAGAAGATCGTAAATTTGGAGCATTTATTAGAAGTTTATAACTGTGTGTTCCCCAGTGATCTAAAAATTGTACAATTTTCAGCACAAAGAACTTACTGAATCAAAAACAAAAACATAAAACTAAAAATAAGAAAGAAAGAAAAAATTAAAGAGACATAATATACATAACAGTTGAAAAACATCTCAATATCCCATGGAGAACTTTTTCTTCGGCCAAAAAGAATGGTGATGTGAAGGGAAAAAATATATATAAAAACTGATTTCATCCCTTAATGGATACACAGTTTAACCAAACAATACGTTCTTCTATGAGGGAAAAGGCTAGGCCCCAAGTAATATTTACTTGTTTCTTCAAGTAGCAGAAAGACTCATGAAACCGTGTCTGCATGTGCAGTCTGCTGGTTTCATGAATCTCTCTCTTAAGAAAGCATTGAGTTCAAATTACGATTTTCTTTCCTTTGACCTGGGAATCACCATTTCTGTCCCTTTGATGTCCTTTTGATGGGTCTTGTGAATCACCTGCACCGTGCTTTTTTCGCTTTGGAGCACCTGTGCTAGAAGAATCGACCAATGGACCTGACGAGGTTTGAACTGGTTCTTTTGAATATGCAAATGAGGCAGAGCTGAAGGGGACGTCTTGGGGAACAAAAGCAGGATCAATGTGGTGCGATGCACCTAAAGGAAAGCCAAGCGCTCCATCCTCATGTGGTGGGGGAAACTTTTCGCTCTTGCTCTTTGCATTTGCATGTGTTATCAGACGCCTTCTCTGTTTCATGAAGAAAGCAAATAGTTGACATATTTGACCATTTTAATTTTTAAAACAAAGGGATAACCACTAACCACAGCAAAAAACAGTTGTCAATTAAAGCAGATTATTGGACATACATCAATATTAGGTTGAAGTTCGGCATTGGCCTCTGGAGCAGCAATTGTCCGTGCAGCATGGTGATCGCGTGTTCGTGTCTTCCTTGTACCATCACCTTGGGTCTTTTTAGAAGCTCTTAGTCTGCACAAGCATAGCAAGCGAGGAAACTGCTCAGATTTGACATATATACATGCGATACATAACTCCAGCTTGCATGCACAAGTATTATGGAAAAAAAAATCGATGAACTAGTACACAAAAAAGCTGTAATAAAGGTAGCAAAATGGCAAATTGGCAACAGCAAAATTCTGCCAACCCTAATTTTATTCTAGTTCTCTATTTTCTCCCTTTTTTTCCTCGCTTTTCTTTTATTTCTTTCCCCTACTTGTCCTGAATACAATGCATGCACACCCATACACCTGATGCAACAGCAAAACCCCCTCTTTCTCTAAACAATCAGATAAATAAAAGAATGGGAGAAGTGAGCCAGTTTTTGCCACCCTAACCAAGATGAATGTTTATGTACACATGAATTTATACTTCGTATAGAAAAAAATTCCTTTAGGAAAGGATTTGGCAATCCTTCAATGATAACACCTAGCAAACATTCTTACTTGAGCTGCTGAAAAGGAAAAGAAAAATTCTTCTAAAGTTAGAAGTCAGTTGAAAGGAGAAGGTAGAAGTCAGTTGAAAGGAGAAGGTAAAAGTCATTCACCTCCTAGCTTCATCGTCTCTCCGTTTAGCATCCATCTCCTTACTTGGGGGATATTTTGGAAGACTAGAAGGTTCGCAAGCATAAGGTTCTGTTGTGAAGAACTGCACAAGAAGTATAAAATAAAAAAACATTATCATCAATAAAACTTTAGCACTTTGCCATAAATCATTTTAAATTCCATGACAATTGATAAACAAATTCAAGCTATTGAAACAGAAAGGAAAAGTTGTTCGTAAGCACCTTTTCTGGTACCAATGGAAAGTTTCTTTGGCAAAAAAAAAAAAACTGAAAGGAAAAATTTTGAGATAAGAATTTTATGTGCAAATATGTGAACTTTTACTAGAAATATTACCTCTAGTTTCTTTTTGTTTCAAACCTACTATTTTTTAACCTCAATATATAAATGGGCATTACATTGATATTTCCATAATATACAGATTACTAACTAAAACAATAGAGTTGTCTCTCAACTAGGCTCAAACATTCCCAAAGTATGAAAGTATAGATGATAGTACAACAGGATAGGATCCACTAGCTTTAAAACCTTAATTCTGGGATTAAGGTTAGACGTTTAAACATCTACAATAGTTAAGCACTACTTTGCTAATTAAAAAAAGGGATACAATTACATCCCATGAAAGAGACAAATATCTTTTCTTCATTTTTCTCTTTTAATTTGAAATCAGCACAAAATTTTCATGGGATATTTAGGTTTATTGACATAAAGAATCAAAAAAAATGAAAGGAGAAAAAAAAAGTGTCCCTTACACATGCTAAGAAAAAATAAACATCAAAAGAAACTACAAGGATTACAAACAAAAGACGGCTGTCATGAAAATCCAAGAACTCACCTCACTTCTTAATGCAGCAGCGGCTGTTTGACGCTCTGCTGGATCAATAGCAAGAAGAGTATCAATCAGGGGCAGTGATGATTGTGGAAAATCACTAAATGTCTCTCTAATGCATCGCTTGTAAGGTTCTCTGGGCTTGAATAAGGTTGCATTTGGCAGCCTTGACTTTTTCCAGTATTCATCTGATGGTGAACCACATAACCTGTAGATTTTATGCAGTTGCTCCACCTATGTGACAGAAGAGGTTACAGTAAATAGCAGATGCAGTATGAAATATGTTTAGATTTATCCATTCATGTCCAAGATGCAATATTGAGATGTCAGAGAACCTCAAAAGCTGATCAAGACATGATATTCTATTCCAAAAGTGAATAGATGTAAACCTCAATTATGAGTTTGTTGGTGGCCAAAAAAAAAAGTATTGAGTTTTTTAAATAAAATTGAATCAACTTATTGAGAGGAATAAATGGTTCTAATTGAAAAACTACCCCAACAATTTCTTCCACTTCAAAAAGTTGAATAGCCAAAGGACAATAAAATAAAGCTACATTCACAAGATCTAGTAATTGAGGCAGAATAAAATAAACTGTAAATGAAGTAAAGATTACCTCTGTACGGCCAGGCATAATGGGTTTCCCAGCCAATAACTCAGCTAAAATGCATCCGGCACTCCACAAGTCCACACCCACGCCATAATCAGTAGCCCCAAGAAGAAGCTCGGGGGCTCGATACCATAGAGTGACCACCCGACTTGTCATGGGGAGCTTGCGATCTGGATCAAAAAATGTTGCCAATCCAAAATCAGCAATCTTAAGTACTCCTCCATCATCAATAAGTAGATTTGAGCCCTTAATATCACGGTGAAGTACACCACGGCTGTGACAGTGCTCAAGTCCAGAAAGTAGTTGACGCATGTAACATTTTACCTGCAATGTTAACACAATTAAGCATGCTACTATCCTCACTACCCTGCCAAGGAAGTATACTTGGGATGTGTACCTTCAGTTAAATTCTAGGTGTTGAGGCTAACCTGTGGCTCTGTAAACTTTACAGCTGGGCTTGCAGCAAGTCCAGCCAGATCGTGATCCATATACTGAAAGACCAGGTACAAACTACATGACATCCTCGAAGTGACCAAACCTTCCAATTTTACAACATTTGGATGATCCAGCCTCCGCAATATGAGAATCTCTCTAGCCATAAATTTAACACTCTCCGGTTCTAGATTATCAAACCGAACCTTCTTTAGGGCAACAATTTTACCTGATAACACATCTTTAGCTTTGTACACGTTACTATATGTCCCTTGCCCAATCTGACATCAACAAGCAAAAGTAACTATCTGAATATAAAACTGCCAACTTAACAAATCATTTTCTCTAAGGATTAACAAAATAGAGTTGCTTCCTTTCCATAACAAAAACTGACCAGCATCCATAGTCATTCCATGCAAACAAAATATATAAACTGATATTTTTAATCATATTCTCTTCCATTTCATATAAGACCATAAAAAGAGAAGGATCAATCGAAAACATTAAGCTGTTTACCTTTTCAATCTTCTCAAAGGTATCTGCTCTCCGCGGGATCCACCCACTGAGAGCCTCTCCACACGCATCTGCCAACCATGATGGCCACCCAGCCAGCACCTGCTCCCCACGTAAATGCTTGGGTGGGTTACTCAACCTCGAGTTTGGCTTTGACCTCCTTCTCTCCCCTCTTTGTTTTCTATCCCCATCAGCTTTTTCCTCCTTCTGGGCATCCTCCTTTTGAACCTCGACAGTACTACTCTCCGTCTTAGACACTGTCACATTCTCTATCCTCCTACTGGATTCAATACTAGCTTTCTTCTCCTCCCTAGACTCTGTAACCACACCCAAACTCCTCTCTCTTCCCAGAACACACCCCATTTCTTGAATCTAAACCTCATCTCCCAACATATTATATATGGGTATCTCGAATCAGAATGAAATCACTGATCCCCGAAAATCAAGATATTAAAAAGTATGATCAAGTTGCTGAATCTGCAAAGAAGAAAAAAAACTTCCAAGAATAAGAATTTACAGTACAAAACATAAACCCCACTGCTAAAGATTCAAACTTTCCAAAATTATTGAAGAAAAAACAGAGAAACGGAATGATCTAAAACTCCATACATCAAATATATGTGGTCAGAGTGAGACTGATACAGAGCTTACAAAGCAAATTGGGAATAAAAAATGATCTGAAAATGGGAAAATAACAGATTTTGGGAGGAATGAGGAGATGAATTGCGGAGGTGATGGAGAAAGCAGACACTGATACTTACCGTGATTGAATCTTGAGAGAGACTTGCTGGAAGTGTTCCGTTTGACAAATGGGTTTTTGGTTTTTTCTTATTTGGAGTCTTGGATTTTGTTTTCTTTATTTATTAATTTATTAATTTATTAATTTATTATTTACTTGTTTATTTATGGGAGGCTGTTCATTATGTAAGAAAAGTTTTTTTTTTATAAGTGTATTAGATATTAATATTTATTGATTTGAGTTGAAAAAAATTAGATAAATAAATATTTAGAGGTTAAAATGACATTATTTTAATAAAATATTGTAAAAAATATAGTAAACCTTATCTTTATTTTAAAAGTTAAGATGTTTTAATTAAATTAATTAAAACTACATAAGAATTAATTAAACTTATACAACTTTAAAGTCTTTTTTTAATTAATTTTTTTATCAATACTGCTAATAAACATTTTTACCCATATTATTATTAATAACAACCTAAAAATGAACCCTTAATAGGATCCAACACAACTTGATTCTGAATTAATCGAAATTCTATGATTATCGAATATCAAGAAATTAATAAAAAAAAAAAAACCTAAAAATTGCGTCTACTAACTAAATTAACAATGGTTGGGACCTCTTAATAATTAAAATGTTAAAATTATCTATTAAAAAATTTAAACATTTTTAATAAATTAATATATAAAA
>BPVZ01000027.1:974513-988796 GCA_020521535.1 Rubroshorea leprosula | reverse complement strand
AAAATGAAAATATTTTAATTTAAAAAAATGAAAATATTTTAATTTTTAGTAATAGATATATTAAAATAATATAATTATAAAATATTTTTTATTTAATTTTTTACAAATACTACTAATAAACATTTATCCCTTTAAAATGACGAAACAACACCTAAGGTGTTGTGATCTAGTTAACAAAAGATTTACTTTTTATTTTATTAATCAAAATTTCATCCCTTAATACTTTATAAAAAAATAATTTCTTCGCAATTTTTTTAATTTTTATATAAGTAACCTTTTTTTATTGGGTAGCGCGGCAAACAAGACACAATAACAGGTAAAAAAAAAAAAAGCCAAAACAAAGCCTCCTTGACCGTACAGATTGAAAATTACGTTGTTCAATTGAAAATAGTTAAGAAAACATATTTTGAACGCAAATAAATAAATAAATAAATAGATTAGGGGAATATAATATTGCAGATCTCATTGCCCACTGCTGATTTGCTTTTCTCAAAGTCAAACCCTTCCCCCTTTCTCTAATTTTTTTTTTTTTAATTTAAAGAATTTAAGGATTCATAATCTATGACTAAATTGAATTTAAAAAATGTGGTCTTAATTAATGGCATGAATATTATACTTAGCTTGAGTATTATTGAAGTATTGAACGGAAGAAGTAACAATTATTTCTTTTGATTATTACTATTATAAATTAAAAATACTGAAGACCAGTTGCAAGAATCTACAATTGAAAAAATAAAAAATGTAGGGACTTTAAAGGATGATTATATATTATTTTAAAGGAAGGAAGGTTAGACAAAAGCTTACTTAGGAGAACAACGGAAATTTTTGTGTTGGTTATATTTTTTTTTTTACTAAACTCTTAGTATTTAAAAGTTTTATTAAATTTTAATTATTTAAGAATTAATGTACATCAAATTCTAAATGAAAAAAAAAAAAACTTTTTTACCACTTATTTTTTCATTTGTAAAATTTAAACTTTAAATTAGACTTAAAAAAAAATTTTCATCTATTTAAATCAACATGTTATTTGTGTTGGTTGCATGGTATACCCTTTTGAAAAATTGTTTTATGTTTTGGTTATTTTCTGATATTTTATTTCGAGTTCACGATAATGTTGATAGAATTATGGCACTTTAATATCATTTGAGTTGTGATAGCATTTTGGCTTGAGACGTTAAAGTGTATAATGTGTTATTGTTTTTCTATTAATAGAGATTATGCTTAGTATAATAAAAATGATATTTATAATATTATGTGATGTTGTAAATTTATAATATAAATATAAGAACTATAAATAAAAACATGTTTGGTTTCCTTTTTATTTTTAACAAAATATTATAATCATTAGAAAAATAGATGAGAAGAAAAAATATTTTTAATAACACAAAACAAGTTTTAGTTTATTTGTCAATTTTAAATTAGTACTTAAACAACTTGTTTGTTTTAGTATAGGCTAAAGGGGCTATTTGCATCCTCCACTTAATTGTTTTTCATGATCAACACCTTCCAAAATTTTTCCTCTCTATTCACACCCTTAATTTTTTAAAACTCGTGAAAAACCCAACATTTTAACGTGCCGTCATGGTATCGTTACAAAATGCACTACGTGGCACTATATGCCGTTAATAATCCAATGTGGATCTCTTTTTTAATTATGTGGCTTATTTTACACACTTTTTTAATGATGTGACTTATTTTACACACAAGTGGACACCGCATCATTAAAAATAAATTTGCATAACCATTTTGGGAATTTAGGGTTTATTGTCATCCCCTTCTTAATCTTCCTCGAGCTTTCCATCCATGGTTCTAATGGAGGTTGATTCAAATTGAAAAGAAAAAAAAAAGAATAATCTTTTAATTCATTTGCAAGAAACGTTGAGAACCAATCAAATAATCAAATCGTCATCTTATTATTCTATCATAACCAGAAACAATCACAGAAAAGAAAGGCGAAAGAAAGGTACAAACTGGGTTCCTCACGAACCCAGCTCTGTGGAACCCAAAGTTGGGTTCGGCAAAAAAAACTAGCCGCAAGCCTCCCCCCCCTTTAGACTCCGATCTTCATCATCCCATCATCATCGATCATCACTCTTATCACCATCACCCTCATCAATCCCCAAGCAACCAAAAAAAGAAAAAATTCTTCTCCCAGCTTCTCTCCAGCCCCCCTTGAATTTCCATCTTCCCACCATCTTTGCCGATCATTACTCTCATCACCTTCACCAATCATCAAACAGCCACCATAAAAGATCAAAAACAAAAGAACAAAAATTCATAAAAATCACTTCCCAAATCTATAAAAAAAAAAAAAATTCAAACTCATCCATCTCTTTCTTCGACGTTGATGTTGATGTCGAAATCGAACGCATGAATCGTCTGAATCTTGGAATCCAAGGATTAGGGCAACTGGGTTCGACGAACCTAGTTCTAAGTTCCACGAGGAACCCAGGAGGATGATGTTCTGGGTTCCTCGTGGAACCCAGTTCTAGGTTCCTCGTGGAACCCAGCAACTGGGTTCCTCGTGGAATCCAGCAACTGGGTTCGACAAGGAACCCACTGGGTTCGTGGAACCCAGAAGGATGATGAAGAGATGGTAAAGACGATGCTGAGGGTGAGGAGAAGGAAGAAGATGAGCAAAAAAAAATTTTTTTTTTCTGAACAAGCAAGAAGATGAGAAAATTAAAAATTAAAGTTAAATATATTTTAATTTATTAGTTCTAGTTTTTTTTTTTTGGAGTTATTCACCAAAAAATTATGCCACATCATTAAAAAAAAGTCTACATTGGATTAAAAAATATTCACATTGGATTATTAACGGTACATAGTGTCACGTTAATTTTTGTGTGCCACGTAGTGCATTTTGTAATGGTACCATGATGGCACGTTAAAATGTTGAGTTTTTCACGGATTTTGAAAAGTTGAGGGTGTGAATAGGGAGAAAAAATTTTGGAAGGTATTGACCGTGAATAACAATTAAGTGAAGGGTGCAAATAGCCCCTTTGGCCTTTAGTATATCTAACAGAGCCAAGTACCTCATCAAACAAAACAATTTTTATTTTCTACTAGTTTTTAAGCCGATAAAAAGAATTTAAATAATTAGTTAAGTCAAAGAAAATCAATAACATAATAATATTTAAAGTTAACGACTTAAATAATTCAGTGGTAGTCACTTTCTGTTAAAAATAAGAGGTCTTAAGTTCAAATCACATTATATGCAGGTGAAATGAAATAAGGAATAGGAGAGAGTTGTCTCCCGTTGTATAACTAACATTAAAAAAATAATAATATTTAAGATTTTCTTGCAAAAAAAAATCAATAACATAATAGTATTTAAAAATTTCTTCCTTTTTGCCATTAGGCAGGGCAAGAATGATTACGGGCGTGTCTTAAATATACATCAAGACTTCAAGAGAAAGGTCAGAGTTCCGCAAGTTGCTTGAAAGAACTCAACATGATATTATTCCTTTCCAAATGATTATATAGATTTTATTCACAATATATATATTTACAATAAAAATCTACTGCTTAAAGTTGTAAGAGTTGAATTTTTTTATCTTATTTTTAAATTAATTTTTTTTTATCTTGATAGCACAATAAGAGACAAACATTTTACATCCCTTATCCCATTTTACCTGCATGTCATGCGACTCAAATTTAAGATATTTTACTACTAACAAAATAAGATGATCACTCAATTATTTAGGTCGTTAGTAAAAATTTTAAATTAATGAGTATTAAAGTTTTTTTTAATTTTTTTTATACATTATGTTGACAATACGTATTGACGACATTATAGTAATAGTTGAATAACATTTGTTGATATGTAACAATAGGTTTGTACTGATATTTAATCAGAATATATCAATTTGTCTGATGCTATTAACTTGTTTTAACGAATAAAACTTGTCAATGAATTGTTGGTGAATTATTATTGTCCTTATTCCTTTGCCAAGAAGGCCAGCATACTCCATTACCTATGTTTCTCATTCTTTTGATGGCATTCAAAAAAGATTATGCCTCAAAACTTGAATTTGCCTTTCAACATCATTACACAGGGTTCCACTAAGAAATTTTTTTAATTGACAAATCCAACAATTTATTCCAGCTGAAGGATCTCTAGGGGAAGGTTCTGGTCCAAATCACAAGACCAAAAAGCAGAGAGTTCTACTAAATTCTTTGCTAAAAAGAATAAACATAATCAGCTGCAATTCAAGAATTCTGAACTTAGCAAAGAGTGACATTTGAAGCAAAGGCTAAACAGACTCATAGTCATCCATTCGCAAGGAAATGAAAAATACAAGAGGATGAGTAAAGAGATCACACTAGTAAGAAGCTAAATAGATAACCACCACATTTTACATGTTGAAGAACTGACTCCTCACGTATATTACCCAAAATTGTTCCACAGAAGGTTACAGAAATCTCCCATAATTAATTTTGTCAATCCTGACCCCCCTTCTTCTTCTTCTTCTCTTTCTTCTTGTCCTGCATTTCAGTTTCTTCTTCGTCTTGCTCCTCATGCTTTCTCTTCTTCTTCTTCTTTTTCTCCCCATCTTCTTGTGTATCATCCTCAGCAACATGTTTCTTTTCCTTCTTTTTCTTCTCTTTCTTACTCTTCTTTTCTATTTCTGCTGACTCTTTAATTTCTTCTTCCTCTCCATCAGCCTCTGAATCAGTTTTCTTCTTCTTTTTCTTCTTCTCTTTCTTCTCTTCAACAGTAACAGGAGCCTCTATTTCCATTTTCTGAGGTTTTGCCTCAGCCTTCTTTTGCTCTACTGTTTGTGCAAGAACAGAATCTGCTGCAGGATTATAAGTCTGCAAAGTAGCAAGAGAGTTAGGACTGTTAAAAAAGAAAGTTAAAATATTGAAATAACATACAAAATGAAATGGCATACCTTCGCTGCAGTTATCAACCCTCCAGTTCCCTTCTTTCGATCCTTATCATAGACCTCTATCTTAGGCTTGCCTTTAGCTGAGCCAGCAGAACGTCCCAATTCTTTGCCTTCAAGATTCCTCAGTCGTGCTTCAAGCTATAATTTATAGTGTGCAAGAGATTCCTCTTAGTAATTTAAGAAACCTTAACAAGGATCACAAAACTCAAAGACCATTTTGTAATTACCTTGGCTCGGTTCTCAAGTCCCATAGAGTTATCTTGAGAATCTCCAAGAGCATCACAACGAATTGCTAAAGCAGCCTTTGCAGCCAGTGATCTAGAAATCTTGCCCTTGTGCTTGGGTGCTGCCTGACCAACCACAGATGCATGGTAGATAAGACCATATTTAGGAGTTGCATGCTTTGTCTTAAGAGCTCTAAATAGAGCCTTCTCTGCACCAAGAATCTGAACGGTGCTCCCAGGCTGTTTTGCAAGATTCAACAAGCTACCTCCATGAGCAATGAGGCGTGCACCAACAAGCTCTCCGACCAGAGCAGTCAAATTTGGTGCAACTGTGTTCATCCTGCTTTTCAAATAATCATATAATTGGGCCCTATATTCAGCAAGAGACAGAACCTGGTCACAGAGTTCTTTGATATTTATCAGATCAAGGTCACTAACTTCAGTTCCCATAGATATGACTGATGCCTCCTTCAATTCTGTTTCAACTTCTTCTGGTAATACCTGTGGAAATTATAGAAAGAAAACTTAAAAAGATGACCAATCCATATTTCATAATTGATTTTGATCTCATAACATGCTAACAGTCTATCATCATTGGGAGGGAAGTTGAGCAATCCATCATTTTCTCACTTAAGCTGATGACAGAATACTCATGGGCAATTCTCAGAGGAAGTTGGCAGTTTAGATGCTAGCAAAAAAGAATATGAAATGGCAAACAGAACTTCCTCATCCATTAATTTCACTGGTGCTGACTGGTGAAACCTTAGCTTACCTCAAGAATACCACCAGCAGTTCTTTCAGCACTCTATTTAAAGCTCAAAAGCAAGAAAAATGCCAAATTTTCACAGGCCCATTGTACCCTCAATATCGCAATGCTTTGTTCACAATAACTTCTATTAAGTCAATTAGAATCCTTACCCCTGAGAAGTCAAGCTTGGCAGCATTTGCACGCTCACCCATTAGCTTCACTGTCTTAGCATAAAGGATGTTATCCTGTACAATCTTTGCAAGCTCAGGAAAATGCCAACCATACCATTCACGAACTCTCATTGCATATGTGTTGAGCTCTTTATCAAGATCATCGAGCAAGCCAATGGCCTGAACAATCATCGTATCTACCTATAAAGACAGACAAAAAGGAATTAGGGTCATTTAAAGCTAAAAATCACCTCTTGATGCTTGAAATTACTCAAAACAGAACAATTAATAAAAAATTAGCAGAAAATATCAACTTCAGAGTTCAGACTACATATACTACAGTATTGAGCTCTCTGCTCAAAAATAAATGATCCTCAAAAGCAGGATAGTATACAATCAGTTTCATACTGCATAAATAATCTCTGAGACCAATGGATGATAACATAGCAGTTCACATGAACAACATTAGTCAATTCCAGAAAGCAATAGGAAAAAACTATAGAAGGGATAATATCAACTTCACATGATTGCACCAATAACAAAGAACTAGAGAAGGGATGAGAAAAAACTTCAACTCCACTATTAATTGAAGTACCTTATCTTTCAACCAATAAAAAAAAAAAAACAAAAAAAAACAAAAACGAAGTACTTTATCTTTGGACCATAAGAAATTGAAGTACCTTATCAGCACTGAACTTCAGCTTGTATCTAGATAAGCTATGAGATAAACCCAAGCTCATTGGCGCCAAATCCTGAACTCCTAAGCCAGAAATGAGTTCAGTCAACTGACTCCTCACACCTCTTAACAACTCCATTACAGCATTACTGTGAACACATTCTATTTTCTGCAAGGAAGTATCTCTCCAGCTTCAGTAAAAACAAAATACAATTATATTGCAACAGATGAATGTTACAGGTGCATTGCCCCAATAAATAGTAACAACATACCAATTTCTCCTTAATGGCATTTCCAAGCTTTGAATCAGCCACTCCCAATGTTTCACCTTCACAATGAGCTTTCAAGAATTTGCGCAGACCTTTGCTGGGAGTGCCTTCAATCAGTTTTGTAATTGCTTCCAAACCTTCTGCTGTGTTTTCAAACTTGGAAAAGGCTTTCAACTTCACCATCTGATGTTAGCACATGAAGCACATCAGTACATAATCAGACTTCTAGTGAACCTACTATTTGACATAAACCATAACAAGAGAACTAATGACACATAAACCATGCACCCCAACATCCAGAAACCATCATCTTTTTACTTTTGGTAAGTTAAAAAGAGGACAGAAAGTACCCTTCTTGCCGACTCTGCATCCAAGAAATCTCTCTGCAAGTCCTGTAAAACAACCACAATTTTTTATAAGAAGTTAAAACCCGAATGTTCAAATAACAAATCAAAAAAGCCAGCCCGCTTCCAATTTTGATTGAACTGATCTTTCAAATTTCATATCTACCCACAAAAATAATCACCGTGCAGAAACAAAATGTCACTCCATCCTAAAGTTTCTCGTCATCATCCAATACAAAAAGGAAAAAAAAAAAAAAAAAACAAAAGAACTTGAAGATTACTTACCTCAACTCTAGATAGTTTCCCTTCATCCAAAACTTTAAAAAGGGCAAAGCCCGCCGGAGTCTCAAACAAAACAATCATCTTTCAATCTGCCAACCTGAAAAACATCATCACCAAGTTTCAACCACCCAGTTGATTTCATGGGCAACCCATAACTAAAGTTTTCTCCTTTTTTTTTTTTTTCAACAAAATTTTATGAACAACCCATAATCAAATTCGAGCATTGTCATTAAACCCATCATCATAAACCTTAAATAAACCAAGAAAAAAAGGACTATTTCCCAGATTACCAGCTCTTTAGAGGAGAAAGAAAGAATCCTAACTGCTTACTACCTCCGCTGCGTTGGGTATAAGAGAGAGAGGAAGCGGAGGCAATAGGGTTTAGGGTTTTATTTGGAGTCGCTGCTTTTATTGGGGTTTTGTTCGTACGAGGACATTTTGGGAATTTAATGAAAATAGTATGACCTTTTCGGTAAATACGAAGTGTACGTGTCGAGTTTACATGGAGGGTGTAGCTTTAGTTTTGTGCAGCTGGACCTTTTAGGGTTTTTCTGGAGACAGCATTCAAATTGGGCCTTCGGCCCGCTAAGTGTTTTGGTAAGGAAAACAAGCGAACTTAACCCTTGAATTTGATGTTTTTAGCAATTAAGACCCTAGAAAAGGTTTTTGGTCAATAAAACCATCTGGCAGGAATCGTTTAAGAGAGAAATGTATGAAAGATACGATTAAAATGAAGAGTTATATATAATACCAATGACTTATTGGTCTGAGTGAAATAAGTACTGTTCTTTTTAAATAAAATTTTAAATTTGAATCTTATAAATGAAAAAATAAGTATTGAAATATGTTCTCTCTTATAAAGTTTGACGTGATTTAATTTTAAATTAATTATAATCTAATATAACTTTTGGATATGAGAGGTAGTATAAAAATAATAAAGATTTATATAGAATAAAAAAGGTACATTTAGTTTTTCTCATCTTTTAAGTCCCTCTTCCTTCATGTCATTTGCTTGAATATATAAAACTTTTCTTATTTCTATTAAAAAAATTACCACTAAGTTGCTTTGTTTATTGGCTACAACTTAATTGGAAATTAGACAGATATAGTTAGATGAACCCAAAAAAAGAAAAAACATCTTCCTAATCTTGTTAAAATTTTAATATATTGAATTAATCATTTTATTTTATTTTTTCCATTTCTAATAAAAAAATCTGCCTCAATGAATAATAATTCTTTAAGATACACTCAGTGAGGCCAACTCCGCCAGTAATTATCTTGCCGGCCAACATGGAGCAAAGTACACCATGGGGAACTTTTCATCTTGAACACAGCCCCTACTACACTGGCATTGAATTGAACCCATCTTAGGCTGTATTTAGGATTATTGTCCTACAGTGTCTTTTCACATAATACCTGATTAAATATGTTAATTTATTATAATTAAATTCGTTTTAGTTGATGATGTTTTGCAGGTATAATTTACTAATCATAAGGTGCATAACATTTGTTTTCAGAGTAACTATCAAAATAACACAACTTTTTTATTGTAACAGAATGCACATAAGACATGTCACAATACATGGCAATCATAAATGAAGCCTTAATATCAGGGTTTATTGTCTCAGACTATGGCTTTTGTTTCTAGTTTTGTTTTCTTGGACCAACAAAAAAAAGAAAAAAAGAAAAAAAGAAAAAAAAGAGAGTTTCTCTCAGAAGAAAAAGGAAATCAATAAAACCTTATTCTGCAAGCAACCATTCTACCCAACACATTTTTATTTACTTTATCACAAGAAAATAAATACTATAATTCAATGTAAATATTTTGTCCTTAACTGAATTTCATTATAAGAGAAGCTAACATGCATACATCCTGTAGTATCTATACCCCATCTATATATTGAGCTTATCAAGCTGAGAAGTTGCTTTTGAGACATCATCAGCTGCAGCACCTGCATCTTCCTTATCTTTGTTGGGTGACATCCCCTCCTGGTTGAAGCTTGGAATTTGTCTCGGTGGTGGAGCTGCACAGACTGGAACAACAGATCTGATTCTAACAGCCGGGGCCATGGAATTTGGATGCATACCACCTAAATTGATTCTATCAAATCTAGGTCTGGTTGGAGATGGTGCAGCTCCCGTTCTCATTCTTGGTGGAGCATGCACTGGGGTTGCTAAATTTTGTGATCTTGGTCTCATTGAAGAAACAGGAGCTACACTTCTGATCATCACAGGAGCTGGTGAAGGCAGTCTAGAGTTTTCATATTTAACTGCTCTTGGAGGATACTGGGGTCTAAGATAAGAATGAGAGGAATTGAAAGCACGGGAGCTTGCAAACTGGGAATTGGTAGGCCTAGCACCAGTATCAAATCTCCTAAGCGAAGCCTGTTCGGATTGGCCATTTTGATCTCCTTCACTTTGCATACTTCTAACTTTGCTTTCCAACTCAACATTCTTCTGCTTGTGATCCTCATTTGATTCCTCTCGTCTTGATTCAAAACTGGCATGACTAGGAACATGGGAGTCTAGAGCTAGAGGTGGAGAGAATTTGGTTGATTCTTCTGTTATTTCCTCTTGTATCTCTTGAATTGTCACTCTAGACTTACCCTTGCCTGAATCAGTGACTGTATCATTAGATAAACACAATGATGGCCTCGAGGTAGCAATTGTAAGCCTGGGCCTAGGGATAGGTTCTTGCACCCTTGCTGGAACTGATAGATGGTGATCTGGATGGAAAATAGACCGCATATGCGGTAGAATCTGAGCAACAGGTGGAGGAGCTGGGGCTGGAGAAACTGGAACTGTAAACAAGTGATTTTGCAACTGAAATAATTGTTCTTGCTGCCACATTTGGTATACCATCTCAGGGGAAAGAATAGGGTAAGGCCAGCTTTGGTTCCTTATAGAATATAAACTTGGTGTTGGTGGGGTCAGTTCCATGCATAAAGGTATTGATCTCTGCTTTTCATGTTGACGGTTATTTCTCATAGAGTGCCTTGATTCTAACTGTCGGAATGATGAAAGAAAACGTGCAACAACAACTTGTTCTTGTTCTTCATATGAGGTTGAGGAAGATGAGCCACATTGAGACACTGCATGAGCATTAAAGAAAATGTTTTAGAATATGGCTACAGATGTTTAGTTAAACTGCAACATGTTGCATTTCAGTAGAAAACAGATAAGAAGAAATTAAGAATCAACCAGATCCTTATTTTTAAACTCTATAAGAAAATCAATGAGAGTCATAACACCAGGAATCATATGCATAAATAATATTAACACTGTCAGTTTCATTCATCAACCCAAAGTCTCAACCCTCTCAAAAAAGAACAGTGAAAAATATGCTTGTATGATTCCAAATGGAGTAGAGATTGATCATAAATATAGCAGAGAAGACAAAAGACGCACATTTTTTAAGGGCTGACCAAGCAGCCATTGCTGCATTCTTCTGAGCTTGTTTCTTTGTCCTAGCTGGTTCACCAATGAAGCTCATTCCAGCAAGTTCAACAGTGCATGAAAAAGCAGGAACATGTCCTGGTCCAGATTTCATTGTGGTATAGACAGGAAGGTTCAAGCCAGCTCTGTGAGCAGTCTCTTGAAGCAAATTCTTGTAGACTCCAGTTTCATCCTGTGCAGTAGATACATAACAAAAGCATATTATTGAGTACTCTTTCCAGGGAGATTTTGAACAAACTGAAAAGAATGGTAGGAAATCAAGAACTCACATTACGCAGGATCTAGAATCATCTTAAGGAGAGAGGTAAGAAGGTTTCATTACCCAGCTTAACCTTGCTTTATATTCCCTCCAAATTATATTGGACTTTAACATTAGCATTAGGGAAACTTTTTTTTTTTTTGATAGATTTTATTAAAAATAAAAAAATAATCATCAATTACAAGTTACAACTCAACCATATGTCCCCACAAATAAACCAGTACACACAACAGGGAGGAAGACTAAAAAACAATGAGATTCAAATTTGAACCTGAGACCTAATGATTACAGGGCCTCTGTCCTTTACGATTGAGCCAAGATTTTATAGGGAGTGAACTTCTTTCTTCACACATTGCATTATTACTATGCTAAAGATTACCCTAGGCAGGAAGGAGCAAGAAAGGAAAAGATTACTATAAGGCCTTAGAAACTAAGATGTAGCTTCATAGTGAGCCTCTAGTTAAGAATTAGTTCTAGCACTTAGTAAAGTCTGATTTTAGTGAGTCAAAAACTTCCCTGTAGAAAGTTGGGGAATTAAAGAGAGATGTTCCCTAGATATACGAATGAGAAGACAGCATGCACTTTAAATAAAAGCAAAAATTTTGTCCAACCAAAAAAGTTCCAATTTCATCATTTACATAAATAAGTTTTCAAGACACCCAAATCGTTGCAATAGGAAGTTCAATTGTTAATAAGGGCTGCCTAATCTCATTGATTTCCAACAAGAGCTCCAGCTCACTCAAATCCTAGAACCAAACCTACAATAATGGTTTCCATATTCTTAGCAAGACAAGAAAAAGAGCAAGTTTATACATTCATGACTGGTTCTTAAGAGATTGCTCCTGTAGAACTAAGCTATAAGGTCTATAAGATTGACAATAATGGGAAAGAACTCCAAGCTAAGAGAAGATGTACTCTGTATTGAATAAATTAAAAGTTTTAGAACCTCAAAAGTTACCAAGCAGTTGTTTGAAGCTTAATCGAACCATGAATCAACTTGAGCAGTTGAAAACTTGAATTTCAGAAACAGCTCAGAATGGACCAATTATCAACAATGGCCATCCAGTAAGTGGGATATGAATAAATACTACTTTATCTTTCAAGTTAACAATTGCTGCCCTAGAATTAGAAAAGCAAAACGATAGAATGAATAAATTCTAATCAGGAAGAATAACTTTGAAAAAAAAAGAAAAAAAAAAAAGAAAGGGGTACAATCCCAGTAAAATGCTCACCAAAACTTTTGCAGCCAATGCTTTAGAAGGACCTCTATTAGCAAGTGTATTTAGAGCAACTTCAGCTGCAGCATGTTCTGCCTGTCTCAAGGTTGAACAAAAAGTAGGGCTTTCAAAAGTCTCTCCATTAAAGTTGACGGTGGCTTTAAATCGAGGAGCATGATCTGGTCCTTCTCGGATGCACGAATAAGCTGGCAGATTGAAGCAACTCCTTTGGGCCAACTCTTGTAATTGATTCTTAAACATACCTGTACAAGGTCAAAATACTGCATTTTAGAGAGAGCATTTAACATTGATCTGCTTATTAAATTGCTAACAGAAATGACCTCAGGAAACCAAACGGTGAAATTCCTCAATAATATTCCAATTAAAAAGCAGCCATCTGCCTTCCCTTACTAAATTATTATGACATTTTCCATTCTTTCAATATAACATTTATTGAGTGTAAAGAGAGGGGAAAATATAGAAGAGCAATAAATTTTGTTCTCACAAAATTTTCATTTCGTTTTCACAAAATTTTCATTTTGTTAATCTAGGGAATGTAAGTTTATATGTATTTCTCAAGCTTTCTTCTATGACCATATAAAAGTAGACTTCCTAAGCTGCCAAAGGAAGCATCTTTGTTGACCTAACAGCTAATATGCTTAAATCCATATTCAACAATCTGAGATCAGAATTCATACAACAAAATCATAATTTGCCCTAAACATTCCAACTGGTGGCAAAGAACAGTCCAAAAAGATTCCCTTTTTTTTTCTCCAGTCACAATGATCAAATACCCTAAACCCCAAAAGTTAACATTTCCTTTCTGATCACACATTTTATAACCAACCAAACATTACTAAAATCCAATAACCTTCAAATAATACCCAAAACCCACCTCGATCAAATGATCAAGAAAAACCCAACCCACAACTCCACAAACCTAAATTTCTGTTATCCATCAATATAGCAATCCAAAACCCATTACCCATCAAACAAAGAATCAGAATTGAAATACCGATCTGGGCACAACCCAAAAGTTAAACTTAAAACAGATTAAGAAAAAGGGGTAGCTAACCTTCTGGGTTTTCTCTCCTCTGTATTTGAATTTCAAAATTTTCTCGACAAAATGATGGAAAACTTTGGGGGGTTAGTGAGATAGTGACACTAGAAAGTGCAGTGAGAAAGTAGGCAGCAGCCAAGGCAGTGCAGATTGGATTTTCACGCCATTCTAGAATGAGAAGAGAGTCTCTTACTCCCTGGAATTTGATTGTTTCTCCCTCTCTCTACAATTTTGTGAGTGCTGACAAAATGCGAACTTTACTAAGAGAGAAGAAGAAAAACACTTGCTGGCTTCCGTATACATACAGATACAGTATTCATATTTTGTTTGTATCTGTATGTTTGGCACTTGAGACTTGAGAGGAAGAATTACGCTATGGGTATGCCTAATACCATTAAATTAGTTGGGTCACTTGAATTTTTGTTTTTTTATCTGAATTTAATTGTTAAGAATGATTAATGATTATGATAATTACTATTTATTATTTAATAAATTAAAATTAATTTCTAAATAAATATTTTTAAATATAATAATTAATTATTTAAAATATTATAAATTAATAAAATTATAATTAAAATAAAAAATTTTAACAAAATAATAAATGTCAATAACCCTAACAATAGCATTTATTTGATGAAAGAACTTTTTAAAAACTTGCTAAATTAAATTAAAGATATATATAT
>BPVZ01000027.1:922263-941886 GCA_020521535.1 Rubroshorea leprosula | reverse complement strand
AAAATTATAAATTAATAAAATTTTAATTAAAATTAATAACCTTTAAAAAAATTTGGCGACAATAACCTCAAAGCCCCTGGGGCCATGACATCTTCGGTTATAATTTTTTTTTTTCACGAGGATAATAATTAGAAAGTTAGTATAAGTTAGTTGTTAGCAACTTATTCTCAAATCGAGTGAACATTTTACCCCCTCAAATGAGACGAATGACCATCAGACCACTTTTTTATGGAGTTCACAACAGTGGTAGAACTCGAAACTCCGACCATCTTCGGTTATAATTTTTTTTTTCACAAGGATAATAATTAGAAAGTTAATATAAGTTAGTTGTTAGCAACTTATTCTCAAATCGAGTGAACATTTTACCCCCTCAAATGAGACGAATGACCATCATACCACTTTTTTATGGAGTTCACGACACTGGTGGAACTCGAAACTCCGACCATCTTCGGTTATAATTGATAATGATAAATCTGTTATTGTACAGTAATAGCAGGAGGTGTCTTTACCATGACTGCTGGATTTCGTCCTGATTTTTTTTTTAATTTTTTTCTCTTAACTTAAGTTAAAAATTCAAGGCCTATAGTTATTTTCATCATAGATATGACATATCAATTTTTCTTGAAATAATTTTATTACAAATTGAAATTTTTTATAAAATTACATAATACTTTAAATTTGTAAATAAACAATTTGTATCAAGTGGACAAATAATTTATAAGTCCGAGTATAATGAATTCAATTTATTTAAATCAAATTTTAAGTTGGACTATTATGAATAAAGAAACAGGTATTAATGAGACTTCTCTTTATAAGATTTAATACGACTTGATTTTAAATTAATTAGGATATAAATCATTCAATGTAATTATTGAATATTAAAAAGTTAATATAAAAAAAAACTTATATCAAATGGATTTGGCAAATATTGATATGATATTAATGGTAGAGGATTTTGGCATTTGATCTGTAAATCACCAAAAAAAAAACCAAAAATTCCCTTCGGCATGGTGTTGGCAATAAAAATCGTTGCCAAAAGATTATGGCAACCGAAAAAATCTTTGGAAGGGTATCATGCCTTGTCGGTGCCCATCTATAGTACGATACGCCAACGGGCTTAAATAAATAAAAAAAGAGTTAAAAATTAATAAATTTAATATTTTTAAATAAAAATATAAAATTAATATCTTTTTTATTTTTTATTTTCTCTAAATAACCTATTTTGATAGAACGAAAAGGAATACGATTGGAGAGGAGGTGGTGTTATTTCAACTATTTAAATTAAATTTTGGGTTAGTAAAATAATCAATTATTTATAATAATTTTTCCTCTACCCCTTCTTTTCCCCCCAATCAAACCAAATAAGCCATAAGTCTTTTCTACTAGGTTAAAGATTCATTGGCTCTATAAAACCAATTAAGAAAATTGATTGAAATTAACATAAAACTTAAGATATTCTTGTGAAGCATGCAAAAATACCAAGAAAATAACATGAACTGAGCTAGAGATGATGCTTAGATTTTTCCATTGATTTTTCATTCCCTAATAACATCAACTTTGGCTTGCATTTTGCATCCTAAGACCAACTATATACAGTATTCACTTAATAAATTTGAATTATGATATAAATCCTAAAACAAAGAGCATGTTACAATCTAAAAAAAGATTACATAAATTTAATCATACATCTAAAATTTAAAATTTGATGATCATAAGCAAAAAATCGAACAATCAGAGAACTTTGGTTTAAAAAAATAAAAGCAAAGAAAATTCATAGAAATATTCTAATGGGATAAAAATCTACGCACCTAGACTAAAAAAAAAAGGTATCTAGACAAAAAAAAAAAAAAAAAAAAAAAAGAGAGAAAGAAAGAAGAAATTTGAAGCCTATAGAATCCATTTCAGGTTTTTTTTTTCCCCCTTTCTCTCCCCTTTCTGGTGACTGCTTTTCCCTCTGCTTTTTTCTTTTTCCATCTATCTGTATAAATAGGAAATAAATCGTAATTCAAACGCTATAAAATTAGAAAGATATATATTTTTTATCTTAAAATTAGAAAGATATTAAAAAATAAGTTAAAGCAAATCCTACCCATGAAGAATCGTGAATAAATTTTATAAAAAAATTAAATCTTAGTAAGATTTGATATATTTCAATAGTAATATGTTAGATTTGAATTACTTTCTAATAAATGTTTTTTTTAAAGCTCATTAGATATTTATTAAAGATTTTTTAAAAATTTATTGAATGTTTATTCAGGATTTTGGAAAAATTCCTTTAGGTACACTCACTAAATTTTTCTTTATTATTTAATGAAGGTGCAATTTGTAATCTTATGTAAGTAACAATACTCTAAAAAAATTTATTATAAGTATATTAAGAATTTTTATAATGTCTATAATATCCTTTTGAAATGTAATAGTTAAAATATTACATTTTTATTAATATTAGTTAAATAAATTACCATAAAATTAAAAAATAACAATCAAGACACTTTCTGCACAACTTTTTTAGTATATTTTTTATTATTAGAGGTGAATGTATTTTGTTTAATTCTAAATCACTCAATATTTCAAATAAATATTTAAAAAAAAAATCAAAAGAAGTTTGTTGATTGAATGGACCATATTAAAAAAATTAAAATTTTGATAATCAAAACTGAAATTTTAAATTGGGTTTAGTTATAAGAAATAAAAATAATTAATCAAAGCAATAAAAGATGAGAGAGTTTCATTTATTTTTTAAAATTTTAATATTTATTTAACTAAAATTAATGAGTATTTAATATTTTAATTATTTTTCAAAAAAATAGTATTATAGGCATTTTTAAAAAATCTAATACATTTAGGAGAAATTTAGTTAGAGCATTTTTCCTAATATAAACTTTAAATTCTGCTTTTATTTAATTTGAAGAAAAAGTTCGATGGATCCACTACAAAGGGATTTTCTTAAGGATTTTTTAAAGTTTCAATGGGTATTTATTTAAAATTTTTAAGAAAAATTTTATTGTTACAATAATTTTATATGTATTTAAAATTTTATTATTACAATAATTTTGTATATAGTTAAAATATAAATGGTATCTCGTTGTTAAAAAAATATAAATAGTATCTTTAAATTTTGAATTTTAAAAAATAAAAAATAACAATTTTTTTTTTTTGAATAAGTTATAACTTTTTTAGCGAAAGGGATTCCAACTTAACCTAAAAACTGAAAAAAATAACAATTATTTTTGAATAAATGAAGTAATTAATTCTATAGGCAACACTTCCTCTGTATCTTTTTGGGTAAAGAATTTTTTAATTTGTATCTTTACTTTTTTTTATAATAAGTTTATATAAAAAATTATAAAACTAAATATTAATTTTAAAATTAATGTTATGTGAATAAATTTAATTAAGTAATTAATAAATTATATATTATTTTTTAATTTTTTAAAATTTATAACCTATACCCTAAAAGACACGTTTTAAAAATACTTTTCTTGTAACAATAATTTTAGAGGTCAAAGGCTTTATATTTATTCTTAAAGCATGCCGCATGACGCTTGCAGGCTGGGGCTGGGGAAGAGGAAAATGTTGTTTGGGACGACATTTTCATGGCCATTGATCATGTGAACCCCACAGATGGTCAATGGTTGATATATTTTCCTCTCAAATTTTAGTCTCAATTTTTCATCCTGCCAATCAATGCTCGTGGGGGGGATGAACCATCAAACCCTGCTGCTTTTGTTTTTTCCTTAACTTGTGTGCTAAGTATACAATATAAGAGTTTTGAAAAAATAAAAAATAATATTTAATTTATTAATTATTTAATTAAATTTATTTATATGATATTTATTTTAAAATTGATATTTATTTATATATTTTTTATACAAATTTGTTATAAAAAAATATTCTTAACTTGTATTTTAAAGATATAAATTAAAAAATTATTTTTTTAACATAAAAAATTTGAAGGATGGAGAATTAGTTTTACAAAAATTAGAATTAAAATTTTTGTCTTGGTAAACTTACACTTTATTCAATATAACTAGTGCTGTAGGTTCTATCAAAACTTGCTTTAATTATTCATGTCTATAAAAGAGTTTATCTAATATGTAATTCTGAGGATATAAATTAAAAATGTATTAAATATATATTTTTATTATAAATTTATATTAAAAATAAAGTTAATATTAATTTATTAAATATTTAATTAAGTTTTTTAATACTAAAATTAATATTAATTTTTACATTTTTATACCAATTTATTATAAAAAAAATCTCTTTAATATGTGCTTAAAAATATATATTAAAAAATTAATTATTTTACTATTTAAATTATTTTAAATTATCAATTTATTTGTGGTCTATAAAATGCGAGGAGTTGAAAAAAGGAAAAGCATACTTAAATATCTTGACGGTGGTCGCCTTTCTCTATTTCCTCTCCTCTCTCTTGCTCTTCCTTTACCCCAACCATCATTTCTATGTTTAAGTTATTTCAAATTGTAAATTTCTTTGTCATCTACAGAATAGGGGTTGAAAAAAGGGGCAGCATACTAAACCATCTTGACCCCTAGCCGCCTTTTTTTATTTCCTCTCCTCTCTCTTGCTCTTCCCTTACCCCAACCATCACTTCTATCTATGTCTAAGTTATTTCAAATTGTAAATTTCTTTGTCATCTATAGAATAGGAGTTGAAAAAAGGGGAAGCATACTTAACCATCTTGACCCCTAGCCGTCTTTTTTTATTTCCTCTCCTCTCTCTTGCTCTTCCTTTACCCCAACTATTATTTCTATATCTCCTTAGCAATCGAGGAACATGAATAAAAGATGACACTTTTTTCAAAGATTTTTCTCCTTTGTTTTATGTGAGTTTCACTCTTTTTTAAGAGCTTTTTACTGGGTATCTCAATATATTTTTATTAGATTTTTATGAGTTTCACCTCTTTTTCTTTTTTCTTTTTTGAAAGTCTTTATCTTAATTATTTTGATATATTTTTATCAAAATTTTCCTATGATAAAGGAAGAAGGTAGTGTAGATGTAGGGTTGGTTAAGTTCAAACAGATATAGGGCTTGCTCTGATCGTCAACGATATAGTCTAGTGTGGGGTCTTTGATTAATCTTTGTGCTCCAAAAGGTGTAACGTCAAGAGGGTCCCTCCAATGCTTTTTTGACAGAAAATAGGACAATCTTTCTCAGTCGCTTGTTTATTTCCTTTGACAATTGCTTGAGATTTTTTTTTACAGTAGAAAATTGTTATGATTAATATTAGTATTTGTTTATGTTTGGGAAGGATCGAACAGTTGAAAGAGGTGTAAAAGGAGGTGTAATTCATCTGCTGTACTTAGGTAGCGTGACCACTACAGTACCACACTACCATTGGACCACATGAGAGTCTGCAATTGCTTAAGATTAACTTGCAGTGCTGAAATAGATAATTAGGTGTCGAATTATTGAGCTTAACGTGCCTCTATTAAATTGTTGTATTAAAATAATGGATATTAAGTTGTCTTTTTAATATATTACATAATATATTTATTAAAAAATTATTTTTATTTAAAATTAAGAACAAAAAACTTAAAATTATAAATTTTTATGATTGAATCGATAAATATTAATAATTGTATTAAACTAAATAGTATACCAATATTTTTTAAAAAAGAATCCAATTCACAAACTTTAATGATTGAAAAGCTATTCTTCATTTTCTCTTTTGTTTTTGTGGTTTGTGGATTGAAAAGAATCCAATTCACAAACCTTACTGGATTACTTGAAGTATTTGACTTACAAAATACGCCGTATGCAGCAAAAATTTAGTAAAAAGGAGAAACATAAGAAGAAGAACACAAAGATAAATGGCATTCATTTCTATCTTTAGTAATTACTTTGTGTTGAAAATATGCAATTTTTACTTTATTTTTATCAACTATTGTCATAATTAGTTAACTGAAAAAAAAAAAAAAATCTCAACTTAGGCTTCTCATGAAATGTTGTTTTATATATGTAGAGAGCTAAATTCTTTTCTTTCTTTCTAAAGATCTCAGATTTGGACTCAAAGACTTAATTTTTCAATTTGATTAGATGAATTTTATATATTTTAGTTTACAATTATAACTGTAATTTTATTGATATTTGAATGAGTTACAGATGATTTTATTGGATTTCAAGTAGTTTTTATTATTTGTGTAAAAAAGGACTAGAATGCATGAAATTTAAGATTTTGATACTTCAGTACAACTCTTTAAAAAATTTAGGGACTAAAATGCAATAAAAAAAGTTAAAATCAGTGATAAAATTGAATAAATATAAAGTTTGAGGATCAAGGTACTCAGGAAATAAAAGGTGAGGCACAGGATTGTATTTTTTACCATTAAGATTAGCAGGATTTTTGTGGATGGATGGACAGCGTTATGACGTACATAACAGACGAATGATGGATGGTTCTCCCTGTGTGAAGGATGGAAAAAAAACCTTCTCAATGCAATAATTCTATACCAATTGAATGTATAACAAAAGGAATTTCTTTCTAGGGAATATGCCCACAAGAATTTAATTGAGTGGATATTTGATTTTGGGATCATACTCAAGCATTCAAACATAGAAACTGAGCATAAAGAGAATTTGAATGGAATTGGTACTTTGAATGGTTAAAATGGAGGAGAAAGGATGCCCTGATATATAGGTAAAATCCTTATTTATACCTTGTACATCATTTTCTTTTTAATCAATGCTTTCAAGAATTTTTACTTAAAGTTAATGTCTTTTATAATTTAAAATGAATAAAAAACTTAAAAATTATCAATCAAGCCTCTTATTAACACTTTTGTTAGTAATTTATGACTTTTTACATATTTTAAATTATAGAAGACATTAATTGAAAGTGAAAATTATGAAAAATGTTAGATCATAAAAAAAATAATATATAAAATACAAATAAGGCTTTGACCCAAAATATATATAGTTGTAACGTTCCAGTAGAGGATGATTTCTAGAAGAAATCAAATATTTTTTTTTTTATTTTATACATCTAAATGGACTATATAAGAAAGGATAATCCTCTCCTTTCCCTAATTCTTTCTTCGTCTAACTCAATATTCGAACTTGAAACCTTTAAGTTGGAATTTTAAGATCTTAATCATTGAATCACTCCATTGGAGTTAGAAATTGAATATTGTTGGTTTCATTTTGTTTCTTGCTTAAAAAAGGCACGGATCAGATCAATCCCGTGTTATCATGTTTGCATTATAATATAATTTCACCTTTTTAATAGAATAATAAGATTCATGTATTATAATTTATATAATATATTAAAAGTGTAGTATGTTTTATAAACTTATTAAAATACATTTGATAAAATAATATAAAAATAATTTTAATAAAAATATTTTAATAAATTTATATGGTAGACTGTACTTTTAATATGCAGTCCATCTTCTAAAACACTTTCGTGTAGAATGATAATGCCATATTTCCCTATGTTCTTAGTAGTACTAAATTTCTACCTATCAAATGACAAAATGTCGACAATATTGTTATGCTCCAATGGATTGATGAAAATGTGCATAGAAAACTTGCAACAAATGTAACATAAATTAGGACATGTTTTTGGTCACCAAACTCTTTCTGCCAAGCAGAATTTGTAAACTCAGAATGTCAATCTTGGACTTCTCCTCTTGGCTCTACCAATATTATGCAGAATGTTCTAATTTTCATTTTCTTAACGTTGAAATATTCATTTAGGTAGTAAGAGAAGGAGAATGGGCACTCCCTCTTTTATAACATTGTAATGGAAAAGATTTAATGAAAATTAAATAAAAAATAAATGAGAAAGTTATATCTATTCCTGTATCTTAAAATAAATATTGTTTTTTGATTTTTTTTCTTAAATTAAAGATTTGAAAATAATATTTATATTTATCTATAATACTTAAAAAAAAAGATAAAAAGAGATTTTTTTAATTAAATAATTAATTAAAATAAATAACTAATATTAAAATTAATAAATATTTATCTATTTTAAAAATAAAAAAAATAACAATTAATTTAGAGAAACTCAATTTCAAAATTGGGATAGGGGAGTACTTACCTGTACCAAATAATAATTCTAGAGAAATTTAGATTCAAACATAAACCAAACCTGGACGACCTCAACAACGTTCATGATAAGATGACGCAACTAAAATGAACAATGCCTTGGTTTGTTGGATTTTTTTTCAAGTCACCTGCCTTGGTTTGCATGCACTTCCATATATATACATATATATATATATATATATATATTAAGGATTTATTTATGTATAAATCTTATATATTATATTTATACAAAAATTTAACCATTCATATCTTCATTTTTAATGATTAAAATTTATTATGATTTTTTAAATAAAAAATATATTCATCATCTTACCAGAATTAGAAGACCCTATCTTCGTCAGGGTAAGCAAATCCAACATCTACCCCCCTTCATCATCAGATGACTGGTCTAAATCTTCATTAAGCTTAAATATGTAAGCAAATTCACATGATACCATTCCTTCAAGTGTGGATAAGTGTCACAATATTAGATGATAGATATTCGAAGACTACATTCTTGAACACTCGTTTACTTCTACAAAAGATTTTAAGGAAAAGCTATAATTCAGATAAAAACTTTAAAAAATTTTGTAGTCTAGAGTGTATCAAACAACAAGAACAAGAAGTATTGAACAAAAGAAAACCCTCATTATCAAAGAATTTTCATAATCTAATCCCACAAGACCATATAACACTTTTAAAACTTAAATCCGTAAGTAAGTCTACATGTTTCTATTCCCTCAAGTATCTCCAGATAGCAGTGTTTCTTTTTTTTTTTTTTGGTACATCTCCTGATAGCAGTTAGAAATACACAAACGACACCGAAAATATATCCTTAAGGAGCTACACATGCAGTAACAATGTTTTTGTTTCCGGAATCCACAAATGATGAGTGTGTGAAACAGCTTGCAGGAAAATTTTCTTGAAAATATATAGAATGGGGAAATGTAACACAACTTGAACTTCTATTATTTCCAAATGAAAATTCTAAAATTCTAAAAAGAAAAAGAAATCTTTGTAATGGCATTTCTATCGCTAGGTATCCGATCCCACAATACAAAATCTACACAGCTTTTTCGACATCATACACCTAATTTTGTGCCTCTTAGTGACAAATCTTCTCCAAGCTAATTCTTCCTCAATGTCACAAACTCTTCGGCCCACTTCCAGGATCATCCATCCTACTTTCCAATCTCCAGCAAAAGCACACATGCCAAGTACTTCTTAAAAGTTAAAAAATTTTAAGAATGCTTTTCCAACCATGAGAATGCTAATCAGGTTTTGTCTTGGCTATAACAGAGAACACCCGGAAGTTTTAACAGCCAAATAGGAATTCAAATTTACCAATGACCCAAGAGATCCTTCTGATCATGATAGGCAACCTTAGAAAAATTGTTACACTGCCAGTACCTTACACGAGATCTCCATCATGAATACACCTTGTTCAACCTGCAGCCTGTAATAATTTTCATCTGCTTCTTTAGTAAACATAGCAGATAAGGGATCATGCTCAAAATTAGCTACTCCAAGAGTAGGTATAAGAGTTTTTGTCCCTTTCATCCTGGCATTTCATGTTTTTCAAAATTTCTCATTCGCATCTTTGAAATCATGCCGGGGATGAAAATGAATACAAGACAACTGGAATTGAATAGGAATAAAGCCTAAACAAAATTAAGTACCTCGTTACTCCCCTCTCCTGGAGCTATATGGTCACCTTCCCTGAAGTACTCGGTAATTAAGAACAAGATCCTCAGGTTTCTTCCATATGTAAGCTCGCACAGTAGCTAAGCTCATATCTGGGGATAAGACCTGTAGAAAGTAAAAAGCCAGGTTAAATACCCTAGATCTCAAGGACACAAGAATACAAGCCTATTAAAAAGTCCTTTCAAGTGAAGTTTGCAGCCCACTTAAAATCCCAAAGCTCTCTTGATGATAGAAAATGGGTTTTGGTGGTGAAAAATGCAATTTGGGATGCAAAGAATAAATTTACATAAAGAAAGAAATTTTTAATTTGATCCAATGTAGCAAGTAGGAGGCACTCATTCAAATCTCCAACTACAAAATGGAAATTATATGGAAGTAAAAAAAAAAACAACTTATAAAGTCATCAAACAAAACAGTACCTGAACTAAACAAGTTATACATGAAGAACAAGAACTATTTTACAGCATTTACTTGAACATTTCAAACACTAAAAGTCCAACGTTTGCAACAAAAAAAGCTAGAATAAGGGTTCTTTAACAAATGACATTTGAAACATCATAAAAATCATTTAACTTGCCTGATTATTGCACAAAACCTCAATAGAAGGTCGAAGCTTTAGCCAAGGTTTTAATCCAGACCGAAAAGATAAATCACCTACTGCAGAGAGCTGTGATTGCCCTCCATGTCCAGGAGCAAATGCTCCATCAGTATTTACACTCTCCAGTGGTTTATCTTTATCAAGAACCATCTTTTCTATAACATAATTGACAACCTACATAACAACAATAACATAGCCAACAAGTTAGTTTTTTTCATAAAACCCCCAACACTTTTAAATTCAAATATAGAAAACTGATCTGCTAAGTAAGTGCCATGGTTAATTAACCACAGTCCAACAATATTGTAGTTTTGAAAGGCATGCTAACTCATTTTTATGGTAGTTTTATTATATTCAAGAATTTTCTATCATGAGTTTCAAAACTAAAACTTTGGTTTATAGATTTCTAAAATTGAAAAGTGCTCTTGAGGAGTCTTCAGTATTTTCAACCTAAACTTTGGTTCTATAGGTCGTTAAAATTAGAGACGAAATTAAAAAAAGGAAAAAAAAAAAAAAGCGAAACATGGATACATTTACAATAATAACAATAATAATACACAATCACAAGCAGAAAATAAGAACTAGAAAAAAATATGCTACATAACACAGACCAAAAATAGAAGAATTTAGTCAATTCCTTGAAACATTATCATCTAAAAAATATAAGAATCAAATGCATATAAACTATAAATAAAAAGCATTTAATACAAAATTTTGGGGACTCATCATAGCTCATTGCCAAAGAGACAATGTACTTCAATTGTTCTTTAGGCTACAACCAATACACAGATCATGAGTTATCTTTAACAAATGATTTTATCAGGAAAAAAATGTTGTTGTCTCAGCCATTGTGTTGCTCACACAACAAAAATATACAGTCAATGTTATCTGTCATAACTGTGTACTGCACGTCAAAAACGAGTTTACCTTTTCATACTATGAGAAACCAAACAGACTTACTTTATGTATTCTCAATATTCGAGGTGCACTTAATTTCCCTTGTGTGAGGATCTGGATAGCAGAACCTTCACATGGATGCAGGTAGAAGCTACACCTGCAAAATAAATAAAAAATGGCAAAACTTCATCAAGTTAAAGAGGGAACAGGGGCAGGAGAGAACCCTACTAATAGCAATAAATCATAAATGAGAAATATGAAGATTGAACTGCAACCACAGCCATATGGCATAGTAAATTTTCATGGATTCCTGATAGAGGAACATTTAGCTTTAGTTAGCTTTTTATGCTGAAAAAAGACAGCACATACTTAATACAATTTAATTACATCTTTCAGTATCAATATATACACCTGATGGTAAAACAGATAGCCCAGAAAACTGCCATGGGTTGAATTTGAAAATAAATGCTTACATATACAAAAAGCATTTATAGTCTGTAAACATGCAACATAAACCCTATTGGTAATGGGTCTAGTCCACATTTTAGGTTTCCCCTCAACTCAACTTGAGATTTTTTTTTACCATTTAATACTCCCCCTTTGACCTATCATGTGGACTCACAATCACAAGGTCCACAATCCACCAGCCATTGACAAACCACAGCAGAAATCACCTTTGGGTTGTGCAAACCCTTTCAGTCCTGCACAATAAATGCGCTAAGTGCTAATTGTCCCTGGGCCCTGACACATGTAAACATCCAACCTAAACCAATTGGTAATAGGTGGAGTAGTCCATGTTGTATTTATGTCCAAAGGTTTCCCCTTAACTCATTAATGTGGCACTTTTAACACTTAACAAAACCCACAACAATGACATATTTCACAAAATCTTAGTAAATGCCATTCATTCACAAGGACTGCAGTCTCCAAATTGTTCGTCACCACAAAACAGACATATTCCACACATAAGTCAACCAACAGGCCAATAAGGAAAAACAAAACTTCTTAAGTATGCATTATTAACTATAAGAGAAAAAGTTGTAGAAAGAGAAATTACTTGGCATTTTCTCTGGGAGGTAGGCGATTATTCAATATACAATCCAGAACCCAGCAAGGGAATTCCTTATCATCTTCAGTTCCATCTAATTCAGTAATTTTCTTTCTCCATGGACCTCCTTGAGAGCCCTCAGTAATAATTGAGGGAGGACACACTGTTGAAAACTGAAAAGGAGGATAAACCATGGCGTCATTCTCAACATTAGAATCTACCTCAGATCTTGAATGGGTAAGACTTCTCATGCTAATGTCTCTCCCAGATAATGCATCTCCATTAGATGAAGCTTGGGATCCAGGTCTCTGCCTTCTTTTGGTCAACCAATGAGCTAGCAGACCTTTAAGGGTTTCACGTGCTAGATTAACCTGCCCATAACAAGTCCCACAAAAAATTGCACCAAAAATGGAAAACAAACAAGTTCAACTTAAGAGAATAATGTATCTCAATTAAAATGATAGTGGAAAGATTTTTTATTTTTATTTTTATTTATTTATTTTTGCTAAAATGAAAACAGGAAGGTTAATTGGAATCATTTTTAGCTATTGTTATAGAGGATTCAAGTTACATATACAAGATGAAAACCTCCAGTAAGTTTCAGCATGGTATAAACTAAAGCTGCAGTTGGAATTTGCTTTCACAGCACTTTTCCCTACAGCCATGCAATACTAAAAATTTTTTTAATTAGAATTAAATTAATTTTAATTAATATTTTTATATTTAGTAATTATAGAGACATACATCTCTTTTGAAAAGGAATTACCCAGCACTAACATAGATTTTGGTAACAACAAAGTATATGAACAGCCACAACACTTCAAAGCAATCTCTAACACAGACCCTGATTATGTTTCTAGATCCATCAAAACTTTGCAAACCTAAAACAAAAAATAATCAGCCAAAATCCTCTCTAGCATGGAATCCTGTTAGTTGAAGCTAATAATTCTTCTTCTTTTAAATGGCTTTAATTATTCCAAAAAGAGAAAAGATGAAGAAAGTTACAAAGCAAAGAACAATTAAAAGGATCAGCCATAAATCGAAGAAAAATATCCTCCAAAACACTCTGCACCATAAATCTAAGAATAATCTGTCACACTTATCTAGGCTTATGGTGAGTGAAAAAAATTCCTTGTCATTTTGAGTGCAATTTAAGGTCGAACTTTAGCCAACAACATCATGCAAACATTTTAAAAACCAATATGTCATGCCTGACACAAGCAATGAGAGAAGCATTGTGGTCTGTCCAAGCAATATTAAGACAAACCTTATCGTCCTCAGGCTTGCCAGTTATATTAAGATCTGCTGAATACATTTCTGCTGAAAAGCATTGGGGTGTATCCAAGTGAATGGACAAACTTCCAAGCCTGGTATCCACAGCAAACCATGCGGGAATGCTTACCTATAGCAATCAAAAAGAGAAGAAAAGAAGAATCAGTAGTAAAACCCATGAAAAATCTTAAAATGTAATTGCATATGCCATTGAACAGAAAGTAATTATACCATCTCAAACAATTCCTCCTTTTTCTCATCAAATGAAACCTGAAAATTTTCAAAATTTGAAGAATGAAACATTACTGTCATTACATAAGGATCCGTTTGCATGTACATATAAATATATACCAAAAAAATATTTTATTAATTCTAGTAAGAGAGCAGAGAGAGGGTGGATAAAAGAGCCTGCCTGCCCATAATCCTCGACTACAACACCTCTGGTAACCTCCCAGAGCTTCACTAAACCAGCAGTGTCCTGGTAGATGGATGAAACATCAGTTTCAAAATGATGCAATTTTCAAAAAAATAAAAAATAAAAATTTAGATCACCCCAAATCTACCTTAGTTAAGACATGCCTTCTATTATTTAAAATTTCATGCTGCACTATTGCTGCAGCTCCAGGGATGGTAAAGGTCGGTTCTTTATAGACAGGGACCTACAAATGAGCCCAGTAATTAATTTCAATGACTAAGGGAATAAGTACATATCCATACTTAGCAATATATATAAAAATAAAAAAATAAAAAGGAGAGCAAAACAGAAGGGAGATTGAAATTTAAATAAATTTCGGATCCATAATAAAACATCAGGAAAAATTATAATTAAATAATCAAAAATGAAACTTCAAATATAAAAATTAATCTAGTTTCTTCTTTCTCCACAGCTGATTATCTACGAATATGACAGGAGAACAAGAGGAATACATTCAACTAACACAAAATCATCTCACAGTAAAACAAGAGGATCAGCAGTGCACAGAAATACAACAGTTAAATAAACTCACTAGAGCAGATCCTTCCAAGGAAACCCTTGCCCTCGAAAAGGACAAGTTTCCTGCCAAGAATGTACCACCTCTCTGAAAGACCTTTTGTAGATTGCGTCCTTCTGCAGGCCATCTATGAACTGAAGAATCTGTTGTTGCAACCCATATGCTATCATCATGCAGTGCCAATTGCAAAATGGGATGCTCCTTCATGCAAAGCAAAACACTCTCTCTTGTTGACAAATCTGTCAAATACAACTGATTGAATGCAAAAATAAATAAATAAATAAGAATTAAAAATTTTGACAGCAAAGTCTAAACAGTAAAAGTTTGAGAAATCAGAAAGATGCATATAGAATAGGTTTCAAAAATCAAGAGAAGATGTACTTACAGAGAGATCTCTACCACCACTATAAACATGACTAAATGTGGGGGTGCTAGCAAGTGCCCAAACAGAATCTGTATGCACAGCATAGGAATGCACGCATCGCTGTTGACCAAGGTCCCATAATCTACAAAGAGAAATTCCTGATCTGCTAAAGCTCTCAAAATGATGCGTGGTAATCCAAAAGTAACAGCATATGCATAAAAATATATACCTGATCATAGAATCAGAAGACCCTGACAAGCAATACCTGCAGTTATGAAATACAAAATCTAGTCAACAACTCACTAGTGCAACAAATGTGCAGCGTTGGGCATCCATCAAGAATAATAGAATTCAATATGATTGATCAAGCAGAGGACTAACCAGATTCAGTAACTAATTTGTTTTAACCAACCAAAGCTGAAGAGTTAGACTAGATGGTGTCCTCTAGCCTAAAATTTGTTATTCTCAGCCCTGAGTCAGAGGTTCTAACCTCTGTAACAGTTACATACTTACTTTCTAATATGCCAATATTAAGAACTAACAAAAATTTAACAGGATAATACATATCAATCATGTAAATTACAATTGAAAAAATCATTGCAGTTAAAAAGTTGAAAAATAAATATGAAAAAGTCTATGTGTATAATTCTATTATAGGGTTTAGTGTACACACTACACTGATTTTCCCAACAATATTTTCAACATTGGACCATGGGAAATATTCATCATCCGAAATAAATTTTCTTGCTTCTACAAAAATAGAAAATAAAAATGGGAAAGTTAAATGGTATCCAACCCTCTAACGCATCTCCTTCAATTTACCTAAGGCATGGCATGGTTAAGTTCAGATTTCTTTCAATATCTAAAATAACTATATCAATAGAACTTGGAATAAGTACAACTTCACCAGAAAATGATCAAGGCGGATCACCTCACATGGTACAAGAGAATAAATCTGAATTCCAATTTCCAAAAACAGCATAAGCTTTGTGAAAGTGTTAAGAGTTGCATTATATACATGCTCCCTTGCATCACCGAATAATTTTAAATTGACTTTTAGCAGAATTACATCATAACTCTATAACAGGCCAGGATTAACACAGTTGAATAAATCTGAACTAAAGAAGAGACTAATATTCTTTGATGTAGAAACAAGCACCCAGTTTCGTTTAAAGCAGATAAAGTTCAACAAAGATTAAAATTTGAATAATCATTGGTTAGGTAAACAAAAATCATATAGCCAAATCCACCCAACCAACCTCCCAGTGGGATCCAGAAGCAAGGCCCTAATGTTATCTGTGTGCCCTCTAAGCTTCATAGTCTTTGATCCAGTCCTTGGGTCCCAAACTCTCACAACCTGGATGAAAGTAGGAGAAAACCGAGAAGGATAACAAAAATCAAATGATAAAAATGAGGAAAATTGGTAATGACATAACTAGAAAATAGTACCTTCTCAGTTCCACCAGAGACAAGAAGAGTTCCACCATCAATCATTGCCAGAGCGTAAACAGATTCTTTATGACCTTTGGCAGCAATGGGAATATATCCATGAGATTGAGTTGTGTGAGAAGAAATGCAGTTATTTGAGCTAATTGTCCGCAAGTTTGTCACAGATAATGAATTAGCAGCACCATTGACACCATTTGAACAATCATCTTCCATGCCATCACTAGACTTTGAGAGTGGAGTAAGTGCAGATTCGATATCCCATATGAAAACCTCCCCACCAAGGCCACCAGAGGCAACAATATTGCTCTAAAATGCATGACACTAGAAAAGAATTAGGGAATGGCTTAAAAAATAAAATGACATCGTAACTTCAACAATAATTTTCTCTGTCAAATTAAGCATAAAACACAAATAGATCCTCTGACTTAATAGAAACCTTTGATTCCTTCAGTTAATTACATCCACAAAATAGTTGACATAGAAATTACATTTTTTTCTGCTGCAGCTAGACACGTAACATAGTCAGAGTGTTGACGTAGAGTCCGGGTACAAGTTCCATCTGACAGGCTATTCCAAGTCTGATGTCAGGAAAAAAAATTAAAATACTAGTAAATAAACAACAAAATTAGTCAACAAGACAGCAACCAAAAATAGAGCACAAAGCATACTATAAACCTTCACAGTTGTGTCTGATGAACAGGAAACGAGGGTATTATCACTAGCAAGAACAGCATCATTTACCTGCATAGCCAAGGGAAAAAGCAATGTCATTTCTTGCTATTCAAAATTAACATCTACACTCTACAAACCAGAACAGGCAATAGAGCTCTCAACATTAGAATTAACTATTTATAGAACAGCAATTGATGGTTCTTCACATGGTGGAAAATAAATTTCCATAGATAAAACAGAAGATACCCAATCAACATGCGACTCAAATGTAGCCGAGCAAGTAGCAGCATCTTCACCAAGTTCCCATCTCTTAAGTGTGCCATCACGGCTCCCAGTGAAGAGATAGTTGCACCCATTGGATACCGATGACTTTAGCACTGCCAAACAATTTATGCCAGCACAATGCTGCAAAAGACAACTCAAAACTCAGTCCCTAACTCCAAAATAGTGATATTGTCATTAATTCTTATATATAACTTGATCTTTGGGAAATAAAGCATAAGAATGCAAGGAAAACCCTCCAGATCAATAATAGCATGAACTATATGATAGTACCCACATCTGCTGACATGCCAACTTTTATGATACGCAAGAACATAAACCCCATGAGTGTAAACTTCTCAGAAATGAAAAAGAAAAATTGCAAGCACAACACAACTCCACCTTCGTGTCATCAGCATCATTTAACACATATGTCAGCCTCTTCTCCTTACGAGGGCGGTTTGAATTGCCATTGTTCCCCGCACTACCAACCCGGTGCATTGCAATGACCCTTAAACAAATATGGTAATAATCAGAGGATTTAAAAATACAAACTGCAAAATCATCACTCTATACAAATACTAAAATGACCTGAGCAAAAGTTCAACGCAAAAGAAAAAAAAAAAAAACCAGAATGCACATCACCGGCCAAAATTTTCAAGCTTTAACAGATAATTTACATTCAAAAAATGCTAAAACTAGTAACAATCTAGAACCTTAATTTCAAATGGATATATAAGAGTATGAAATTCCAAATAAAACATCTAGAAAGACGACAACCCGAGTAAAAACTCATTTAATCCTTTCTTTTCTCAGTAATTCGAACGATCGAAACCCTAAAAAAGACTGAAAAAACGAAAATTAAGTCGCATCGAGTTCCGTCAAAACCTATTTGATGCAGCTAGAAGAAACGAATTCGATAGCAACGATCGCGTCAAAGAAACAAATTCGAAGAACGTCGAAAGATCGCGATGAATCGCAATTAACGTGAGAAGTAAAGAAGGCGGAGGAGGAGGAATGGATTGCATGAACTTACCGGAACTCGGAAGAGAATCGCCGACGACAGTGCAATTGTAGGAATCAATAAGGCGAAGAGATAAACCCTAGAGTTGTTGGTGCTGTTGAGATGGGATGGGTTGGAAGGGAGGAGGAGGAGGGAGAGAGATTTGGGAAACAGGAATCATGAACAAACTGGAAAACTGAACGAGAAAGTGAAAGTCAAAAGACCAGGGCAAAGAAAGACTTATCCCGCAGGGAGAAATGAGGAAACGACGACGTTGAGAACTACTTGATCTGGTTCACGGAAGTGTACTCCAAATAAAAATTATGGGTTTGCTGCAACGACTTGGTTTAAATAGAAAAAATTTAATTTTTTTAAATAAAATATTAAATTTAAATATTATGAATAAGGGAATAATAAGAGGATTTTTGTTTTTAACTTATGAGTGGATGGGTGGGTTAATAGGGAACTTTTTAGTTTAATCAAAAATTTTAATTTTAAATTTTAAAAATATAGTTTCGTTAAAATTTTTAAGGGAGAGTTTTACTGTTTATTGGGTGTTATCCGGTTTAAATTTGAATTAATGAATGATTAAGTGAACTTTCAAATATCGACTGGCCATAGCAAAAAAAAAAAAATTTTTTTGTTATGCGGTTTGCAACCTTACTCGTCTTTCTTACGGTTGAGGTTCAAGCTTGAAGTTTTAAGGTCAATATGTAGCATCCTTTATTGGGTTTTAGAACATTAGTTAATGAAACAATTAATATACTTTTAATTTTTAATTTACATAAAATAATATAAAAGTTAATATAAATTTTAACATCAATATTTATTGTGTAATTTTAATAAAATAATTAATAAATTAAAAATTAATTTTTATTTATTTTTAATTTATATTAATTATTAAAATATATATTAATTATATTTTAAACGTATATTTTGTAACATTTTGTAAGAAACTTTTCTTTATTCACATCTATTATTTTAAGTTTGTGCAATTCAAATTATAAAATGTACTTTTATCCAAGATCCAAATTTTGTTTCCTCTTATTTTGTAAAATCAATTTTCTTATTGGTCAAGAAGCCTGTGGGGGTCAAGTAGCCACTTAACTATTAGTTAAAAGGCATCTTACTTTAAATGTGAGATTCAATTCCTACCCCTTCTCGCATTTTTTTGCTGTGATTGTTACCATTGCTGCCCTAAAAAAGCAACTGGTGGGTTGCACACTTTCAGATTCAATACTTCTCATTAACAATTCTAATTTTATTAACTTCTAATCATTATCTTTGTCAAAAAAAAAATTTTCTTAT
>BPVZ01000027.1:911419-922163 GCA_020521535.1 Rubroshorea leprosula | reverse complement strand
ATTTAATAATTTATGTGACTCTAACAAATTAATGTGTGATCATAACCACAACTTTATCTTAATACTTATTTATAAAATATTTGAGACTTATTTAGCTATGCTTAACTAAGATCAAGTAAAATACCCTTTCTTTTAACTTATCTAAACAAATCTAGATTAAGTGAGTGAAAGATCAAATGAATAAATAAATATTAATTTAAGTAAGGGGTTAAATAATTCTTATCAAAATTTAAATCGAGATTTTAGGTACTACAGTGGTCGATTGACCCTTGGAACATCTCCACTTTTTGTTGGTCACTCATTTTATAGGACAAGGCCACACCCTCGATCCACGTTAGAACTCAATTACAACCCAAGCAAAGCAGAGCCAAAGTCTAAAAATTTAGGATTAAAAAAATAATTTTTAAAGTTTAAGGACCAAACCAGAGGTTTGTATCAAAGTTGAGGGACCAAATTTGGGATTTAACCTGCTTCCTACCACACCGTCAATTATTTAAGGAAATTACTTCGTCATTATTAGGGCGTAACCGTTAACGATTTTAATGCACGACAAGTATTCAGTTTCTCACTTTTTCCTGGTACGGTCAATTCAACGCACAATTAATAGAATGTTCGGATTAAGAGGAACGAAGAGGAGAGAAAGAGAGAGGATAATTTTTTTATTAATTAAATTATGATGTTTAAAAATATTATAATTTTATTAATTAAAAAAATTATTACCTCACTTCTTCCTATCCTAAAAAAAATTATTACCTCACTTCTTCATATCCTAAGTCAAACCTAGTATTCAGTAAAAAAAATTAATTATTTGTATGAGAAGGAGAAAAAGTATAAATAATAATATAAATTTTGTTATTTTTTATTTAAACATGTAAATTTTGTTGATTTTTAAATAAAGTGTTAAATTTTTAGTTTTTTTTGTATTTAAAAATGTCAATTTTTTTTTATTTTAGGATGCTAAATTTGTGTTTTTTTTTAAGATATTAATTTTAAGTTTTTTATTTAAGAATTAATTAGATAATTGAAAAAATTATTTATCACATCAATATTGCTATTCAATTAATGTTTAAATAAAAAAATACAAAATTAATATTTTTAAATTTTCAGAGACACTAGAAAGATGGAGTGTTGAATGGCTTTTTGCTAAGAAAGATATGTAAAAGTCGCTCAACTCAGCCAAAGAAATTGAGGACTATTTTAGCTGCCAATATATATGATTTGGCAAGAAGGGAATATGAGAATATTTCTTAGTAAGTTTTTGGCCGAAAAGGATGTATACAATGAGATAGTTGGTTTTTTAAGATTAAAGTTTTGAAGAGTGTAATTCCTCATACATGTTTGGTAATTGAGTGTATACGCCATTTAATATTTAAGGGAAAAACTCTCTTTTTTCAAAATAAAAAATAAAAAATTTAACACATTATTTAACAATTAATAAAATTTATATTCTTATATATATATATATATTTTTAAGAAGTTATACATAATAAATTCTTAGTAGTAATATAGAAAACAAAAATTTGAAATAAAAATTAAAAATTAAAAATATGATATAAATTACATTATTAAATAAATTACTATATACAATATTACATGTATTAATATAATAAAAAATTAATAATTAAATAATATAAAAATCACCTTTCAATATTTTAAGTAAATTAACTTATTCTATGCCATAAATATCAAAATTTTGGCCCTCATAATTTGGTGCCCTTTTACCATTATTCATAAATTATGCCTAAATCATTTACCTTGTTTTAATTGTTGCGCCGCAGCATATCTCAGTTCCTTCCCTTCTGGTCAAAGTATTCACCCACTCAGCAAATTGCATTTATTAAAAAAAAAAAAATACTCACACAGATTTCCACGTAGATTCCACCCTGTTCTTCCGCTCCTCACGCTCCTCTCTGCTAAAAAACCAACTTTACAGTTCATCTTTAGATCTGCACCAGCCACCATGAAAATATTTCTTAAACTCAGCTCTAATTTCACATTTTTTATTTCCTCTTTTTCTGCTTCTGTTTTTGTCACCAGTGACAACCTTAAGAACTGTATAAAAACTTTATTTTCCTAATTATCAGGGTCCAAAGGAGTGTTCAATGATTGAAAGCAACTGATACCCACTTGGTACTTCTGAGGTTCCCATAATTTCAAGGGTTTTTGAAAAATTTTCACTCTGCTTTTTGACTTCTTGATCCTTTTCCATGAAACCCGTTTCTTAATCTTCATCATTCTTCTTGTTTTGGGTCCTTTACAGCTTCCTTGATCTTGGGTCTATCTAGCTTTCTTCATTTTTCTTCCTAATTTTATATAAAGTGAGTTCTTTTACAAACTAATCAGAGACATCCCAGTTTTAGACATCTTCTATTGTTGGCTTAAGGTATTGAAAAATCCAAGCTGTTTCTCTCTGTGTGGATTATGTACTCCGTACTTTCTTACCCATTTATGGGGTTTTCTTGAATAGAAGGCAACGTTTTCATTCCCTTTATGATCACCTCTAATTCTCTCTGGCTATTATTGTCTTGGGAACAAAGTGTTTTTATACCACATTGGTTTTTCCTCAAACGGGTTTGCTGCGTTAACTTAGATTGATTTTAGTAGGGGAATGTTGAATATGATTTCCACTGAGACAGAGCAGATCCCATTACCTTCAGAAAATGCTGAAGGGTCTCTGAAATCATGTTCAATGGGATCTAGCACTGATTCCTTCACTGGGTTGCCCCCAGTTTCTGAATTGGCTGATTCACCACCGCTTCCAACCATTTTTACTGATGTTAATGTTGTTCCTGAGCAAGAAAAGAGCCAGCTTGAGCAGCTGATATCGAATTTAGAAGGTAATATTTCTGATTACCAGTTCTGTTTCTGAGTATTGGGGTCATTAAAATTTGTCAATATATGTTTATCTACCTTTGTGTTATGTTGAATACATGAATTGGTTTTGGTAGGTGAAATTACACAATTGAGGTCAAAGCAGAGGTCGTTGGATGAGAAAAGAAGAGAAGCATTGAATAAGATATTAGACATAAAAGGCAGTGCAACTTGCTGTTGGCTTATATTGGAAAGAACGAAAGATAAATAGTTGATTTTTTTATTTCTTTGTTTTGTGTCATATTTTAAGAATGGATTGCGATTTGCAGGTTGTATTAGGGTTTTTTGTCGAGTTAGACCCTTCTTACAGAAGGATAGGAGGAGAATGCAGGAGCCAATTTCGACAGAATTGGACAGAATTGTGGTTAGATCAGCTGGAATTAGGAAAGAGTTTGGATTTGACAAGGTGTTTCATCAAGCAGCTAATCAAGGTTAGCATCAAATTTAATGCCCTTTCCCATCTTAGGTAATTTAATTTCTAGATTCTCAGATTTAATAAGAGATGGATCCTGCTTGAAATCATGTAGAAGATGTTTTTGTTGAGGTTGGACCGACTATCAGATCTGCACTTGATGGGCACAATGTATGTATTTTTGCTTATGGTCAAACTGGCACCGGAAAGACATTTACCATGGTGAGTGATTGTGATTTTTGCTTTGGGGTTTTTTTTTCTTGCTTGCATCTTCAATTTTTCACATCAACAGATACACCAGTTTTTCATTGGTAATGATGATGGATTGGAATGATTTTCCAGGACGGTAAAAATGACCAGCCTGGAGTTGTTCCTCGAGCTCTAGAGGAGCTTTTTCATCAAACTTCTTTGGATAATTCATCTTCAATCACTTTCTCAATGAGCATGTTGGAAGTTTACATGGGCAATCTAAAAGATCTACTAGCTGCAAAGCCAGTTAGAGTAAATGAAGCTGTAGCTAGATGGTGATTGTATTTTCTCCCAACACTTCTTAGTTCCAAATTTAGATGTCAAATTGAAAGCCATTTATTGTTTTTCTTACAATGGTATTGCATACTCCTATACAGTAATCTCAACATTCAAACAGATCCAAAGGGATTGGTGGAAATTGAGGGTCTGACAGAAGTGCAAATACCTGATTTTGCAAAAGCCAGATGGTGGTACAACAAAGGCAGAAGGGTCAGGTCAACTTCATCTACTAATGTGAATGAGGCATCTAGCAGGTCACACTGGTGGGTTTCTGGTTGAGTTTGATGTATTGAATTTCCATTTGAGTTATTTTGGTTTCATAATAGCATTATCTATCTAGTTTCGTATATCTAGCTTAATGAGAATCACCATTTCTCGACGTGGGGATGCTTCGGACGCTAGAGCTAAAGTAAGTAAACTTTGGATGGCTGATCTTGGAGGAAGTGAGAGATTATTAAAAAGTGGAGCAACTGGACAAACACTTGATGAGGGAAGGGCCATAAATCTCTCGCTTTCTGCTTTAGGTGATGTTATTGCAGCTTTAAGAAGGAAGAAAGGGCATGTGCCTTACAGGCAAGTTTTTTCTTGTCTTTGATTTTCAGCCTTTCTTTTTCTTTCCTACTTATTTGAAAGCTGGGAATGTCATTGGCTTGCAACCACATTCTGGTTCTGCTTTCTCCCTAATCAGTCTTTGGTTGACTGATAAGCATTTATTTCCTGGGTTGCAGGAATTGCAAGTTAACACAAATTCTCAAAGATTCCCTGGGTAAAGTACCAAACCTTCTTTAGATAGTGAACAGAAATTTTCCTTACTGGATTTTGCAGAGCATTTTAAAGAAGTACATGTAAAATAAAGTTGTGAATTTACACTAAGTTATATGGAATGTGTAATCCTATAAACTGCTGGTGCTTCTCCTATGACTTCCTCTGATACCTCTAGTTTTTTCATACGACTCTCTGTAATTTATGTTATCCATCTACTTTAGGTGATGGTTCCAAGGTTTTGATGCTTGTGCACGTAAGCCCTGGTGAAGAAGATGTTGGGGAGACAATCTGTTCTTTGACCTTTGCAAAGAGGGCCAGAGCTGTGGAATCTACCAGAGAACTAGCAGAGGTATTATCTTCACAATTCTTGAAGCTGTTAGTGCATTCAAGTAGGGTTATTGACTACTTTCTGATGAATATTAGGACTTGAAGAAGCAGAAGGAAAAAAGGATTGCGGAGCTTGAAGAAAACATGAAAGGAACGGAAGAAGAATGCCAGAAGATTAGGAATCAAATCCAAAGGGCTTGTTTCCTATTAAGTGAAAACAAAAAACTTTATGCAACTACTTATGGCCTTCCTGAGGAGGAGGAAAACAATCCCAAAAGCCCTGAAAAAGAAGGCCAAAAGGAAGCCACAGGAACCCCTCGGGTATCAGAGAAACCAACAAAACGAACAGTTTCTAATTCTTTCCCCCGATTCATGACATCCACTGAAGCTAGTCGACAAAGAAATATTGCTGTAGAAAGGGATATCATTGGCAGGACAAGAAGCTTTAGATCAGTGTGTAGAAATTCTGTACAGTTCTCTTATTCCCAGTCCCTTAACTTCTCTGATCCTCATTTTAGAGCACTCGTACAAGGCTCAAACAAAAAAACTGGCAATGGAGAGACAAATGCTTCTGGGACAATCTCTCCAAAATGCAATGGCTTAGATATTAAGAGGACCTCACTGCCTCAAAGCAAGATGATCCATTCTTCCAATCCTAACTTAAGAGTTACACTTAACCGTCACAGGAGGAGGATGTCTGATCTAATCTAACAAGAAAAAAGATATATTTTGTAACCTTTTGTGTATGTAAAATGTGTGGGATGTAATCTTGTTTTCACTGAATTTTCTTTTTCTCAGTATTTTTCTTGTTTTGATCTTCAGGCTGTCCGGGGATCTGTTAACTTATATTTGTTGTTTACAAGATCCCATTATCATATGGTTGGTCTAGGGTTTGATGTGTTCATTAACTTGAACATTGACATTGTAACTCACTTGATGTTTATTATATATGAAAGGTCTGAATTACAAGTTTGATTTACATGAGTGTTAGGATCCTAATTGCATGTTCGGGACTTTGCTTTCCTCATTGAAAGTATGAGACTTGATAATTTTTTCGTTTGGATTGACAGGGTATTTGTGCACTAAGACTAATTTATTTTCAAGTAATTTTAAGGGTATATATCTTTTATTTTAAATATTTTAATTATAAAATCGATTCAAACCGTTATCTTTAAAGTGAAGATATGAAACTTATAAGTTGGCTAAAATCACGTAACTCACGGTCAAGTTTAGGGGTATATATCTTTTTAAGATTGTACGTTTAAAAAATTTAATTTTTTTGTCCCGCACTTGGTGACCTAATGATCACTCCTGCAAGGGACGTGCGTAGGATTAATAGAGTTTGGGATCAAATCCCAAACCCCATTCCCCCTTCACAAAAAAAGATTTCACACTGTTTAAAAAAAAATTAATTTTTTTAGTACCGGTTGGAGACTTGAATTTGGATTTGACACTTAAATTCGACCCTCGTGTTAGTACGAGACTTGATATTTATTGATATTCATCTAACTCTTCCAATCTCAACAGTTGGGTAGTGGGTCTGGTTCTAGTTCATGTCAGGTTGTACTGTGTCTTTGCTGGTAAGTTTTCCATCGTTGCTTTTTCGCTTGCAGTGATCATAAATGCATCATCACACCCACCGACACCAGTGGGCTTATTCACCCATGTGCAGAACAGAAAAAGCAGCCCCACAATGTACAGACTCATATGGTCTGAAACTCTGAATGAGCAATGAGTTAGGGTCAAATTGTAGTTGATGAATGGAGTCTTGTAGTCTAATGGTTTATGATTCAAGCTTAAAAATGGAGGATCACAGTTTGAGTTGGCACTAAAACAAAATGTAAATGAAAAGTTTACATCCAATTACGTGTCAATGAATATATAGAAAAAAAAAAAAAAGTCAGATGTGAATTGATACAACCGATATAATATGGTATAAGGAGGTTAATGAAAATTTTTAATCCCCATTTGGTGTATCTAAAGTTTTTGGTAGGAGTTCTGTTCAAGAAAATCTACTATAAATGTTTGGTTGAAGAGTGACAACATTTTTCTAGAAGCACTTTTGAAGTGGAAAAAGCCATTTCACAAATCTTTTTTCGGTACAATATTTTCTAATTTAATGTAATGCTACAATAGTGAAAAAAGACTTTTTTTTTTTTATTAAAGGGATTATTTTTTTATTGTTTACCTTTTTTCTTTTTTTACCCTTTTTTTTTTTCATTTTCCATATTTATATACCTCCACTTATGTTATTTTGCTTTCAAGTTTTATTAATGATTATACCTTTTTTTAAAGTTAGATTAACTGTATAAATTACATTATTGAAAGGGGTAAACCCCTTATTATTAGGTCATTATATGTTTAATAATTTTTGTTTTATAATAATATAATTTAAATTATAAAACAAAAATCTCATATAAATAATAATAATTATTATTTTTTTGAACAGTGGGAAACTTTTTGTTTTTTTTTTCCGGGGAAGGGGAAGAGACTTGGTATTTGATCCCAGGTCTCATTAGTCCTACGCACGTCCGCAAGGGGTGGCCAATAAGCCACCATGTGCGGGACCATATAAATAATTATTTAATAATATAAAAATCTAAACTTTAAATTATGATATCAAATTAAGACTTTTAAATTAGTGAATTCCAAACCAACTAAACATTGTAACTTAGCTACAATGATTTACAAGAAGTAGTGCGTCTTGGTTTATTAGAGAATAAGAAAATTTCAAACAAGAACCTATCGGCCTGCCAAATGAAGAAGTGCATGGCATTCCTCACTCTCTCTTTCCAAGTTCTCACTTAAACCCAAAATATGTTAGATGCATTAATTAAAAGAAAGCAAGAATCAGGGTCTAGACTCAACAAGAAATGTGGCTATGGCTAAAAAAGTTTGACTAATCCAAGATTGGTAAAATGATCCATCAGCAAGCACACCAACAAGATTGGGGTGTGCAAGAAACTAGAACATCCGGATATCCTTGGGGGGTTTAAATTTATGAGGATGGGTTTCTGGAGTTGTAGTTTCATCTTCCTTCCACATTTTAATTGTCTTGTCTGCTTCACAGGTGACCAATCTTGTACCAGTTATGTGGTAGGACAGTGCATAGATACTGGCTTCACTATATGAGCCTGTAACCAGTGGATGTGGATTAAAAAAAATATTCCCATTCTACAATTGTGTCAAGTAAGGGACAAAGGATAAAGAAAGAAACCCACAAGACCCATACCAGGCTGTACAATGGTTTGAGCTTGCTGGAAATTGTGGCTGCTCTTCCAATCCCATAACCACAAACTTCCATTGTCACCTGCAATGATGTGCAGAGAAATAAATTAAAGGAATGCTTTGCATACTTATGGGGCAAGATCGAACAAAAAAAAAAAAAAAACTCAATTTCAAGCTTGAATGCAACAGTTCCATATCTCCAGTTGCCATTACACCATCCTCATTGATAGCCATCGAATTGATTAGAGTTTTCTGCTGTGAGCTGTTCCATAGGCAAGAACAAACTTCATTAGCAGTTCGGTTTATCATGGTTGATGGTCAACAGTATCATACTAAATAACATTGGACAGGATATTAAATTGGTTAACTGCTTTGATGAGTTGGTACCATAATATGGAGTATGGACGTGTGACACGTGTCATCATAACCAAACACATAATTTCCCACCATATTTAACAGATATATAGATGAAGTAAAACCCATTTTATTGTACTATATTAGCAGACTAATTTCAACTGCTAAGCAAAAAGTTTCATCACATTCAAAATATGTTGAAATGCTAAAGACTCCTTACACCCATCTCTTAATACGGATATGTTTTTTTTGCCAAATGTCCACACAACTAGGGGATTCCCAAGTGGATGTTCTCTATACAATGGAAGGTATTTCAAGGAAATATCCCATGTACTCATCAGCAAGAAAAACTAAATGCCTTGAAGGAAATTATTATTCCTATAACCCTGCAGGAATGGAGCCTAAAAGGCTAAAACCAACATCCTATCAACATACTTCACACCTCATGATTGACAATTCTACCATTGTTAAGAACAATCAGAAGCTATTAACTCTCTTAAACTTAAATGCTATTCAAAAATGGGAGAAATTCTATAAATGCCTACCCACAAATAAGAAGACAAAAACATAAATAAAAACAACCACCAGCTCAATCATTGTCTTCCACAATCTGTGACAAGATTGCTTATTAAGAAAACAAAATCTCATAATCTTAAAGGATAAGCAAATTGTATGTATAGAATTCCAGCAATGAAGCAATAGCACATTATGCTTACAGTATATTGTGTAAAAATTCACTGTTTGGGAGGCCAAATTTTTTTATGTTGTCAGCTGAAGCAGATGCAAAACAATGCCTGGTGTACAGAAAGTGGGAAAAAAGTGTAAAAATTATAGGATCATAGGAAATAATATGACTTGTAGGGGCACATACTCTTTAGGATGCTGTGCCATAGCTCGTACAGACTTCTTATGGTGGGTCAAAGTTAGCATTGTTGTTTTCCCTGCACATAGAAATAGCAGAAATGTCATTGATACAAATGGAAGAAAGGTTACAGGAAAGATGTTTTAATAGAAACATAGATTACCATATCTAAGGTCCCAAAATTTAACGGTTGAATTGTGAGAGCCAGTAACAACTTGTGGATCCTGGTCAAACAGAAGCAAAGTTCACTGCAAAAACCAATCTGAATGCCCCAAAGGAAGTGCAACAAAAATAAATATTCTCAAAATGCTACAGTTATCTCTTAAATATTGGGCTTGTGGATTGAAGATGGGTGTTTTACATTGGTTGTGCTAGACTGCTAGGCACTACCAGGTTCATTGTAAAATCAGTATTCCAACAACTGGCCATGTGTCATTCCTGTAGGAATTAAACAAAAAAGGGCTCTTTATTCTCTCTTTGGAATTTTTTTTGGGGCAGAAATTTGTTTTTTGTTATATCCCATGGCCCATAAGAAAATAAGAAGCAAAACAGAAGACTCTACATACCATTCGTTGAGTAAAAACTGAGCAGACAGTATTATCATGCCCAGTTAATGCAAAGATTTGCATCTTGGTACGAACATCCCATACCTAAAAATTGTCATCACATCAAACAAAGAAATCACTTTCTGATTCTAAAATTAGCAGAAACGGAAAAGGCATGAATGGTATCTATAGTACTGATAAATGTCATACTTGGCAGAAAGAATCACGTCCCCCATTGAGCAAAATGTCAATTGTGGGATGAAGAGCTAAGCAATAAACACCACTTAGATGACCGTGATAAGACCTGATAACCTAAAAGGCAAAAGGTCAGTTTCAAGAAACAGAGTTACTTAGAAATAAGAAAGTTAAAATAGTAGGTTTGAGAAGTACTCACTTTGTTCTGTTCAAGGTCCCAGCATTTAACTTGCTTGTCATCACCAGCAGAGAACATATATGTGTGTTTGCTACTGACAGCAAGGCCAGCATAAAAGTTACAAATTTCTCACTATTTTTAATCCATGATTGACAATATTCCTCAGCATCTGATTAGTCAAACATCAAAAAATGACATCATTAGTTACTCTCCAAAACTAGCCTCGAATTTGTTCAATGTGTCCAATTAGCGTGAGCTTAAGCCTTCCACTCGCCACATCCCATATCTGTGTAATTTAGGCAGCAAAAATGATTATTTCAACAACTAGTGGCTAAATTATCTATCTAAAAAGGTTCTAATTTCCAGGGCTCAAAAAGATACTGTTGATACCCTTGCATGCAAAGGGAGTCTAATTATATTTATAGATTCATACCTTAATAGTACAATCTGCAGACCCTGTACAAAACCAAGAATTACTT